>CM059186.1:69828299-69844160 GCA_030323885.1 Branchipolynoe longqiensis | reverse complement strand
ATGTAATACATATATTATAACAACGTTTAGATATTGTAACACCGAAATTGGTGTTAAGACCATTTAGCAGGATAAACAGTCTAACGAGTCTGTAAATTTCTACGCGTCGAGTGCACAGCCATGTTCGGAAAGTTGTTAAGGAGATTCAATGGGTGATGGAAGTCCGTTCGTAGTAGGTTGACATGAACAGGCAAATTTTAAATGCCTATAGTAGAAAACTCCTTTTAGGCTTTTCAACTTTTATCAATCATTCGTGGGTTTTCCCCTATATAGACGACTTAATCACTAAATGGAGGTTCCCAGCCTGCTCTATGCCTAAGCACGCAGCTTAGCTGGGAGAGTTACATGTGGCACCTCAGACGAGGAATAGGAGGCCGCTCTCAAGGAGATCCACAGTACTAGAGGGAGGTAATCAGCACATGTATGGTGCGCACTGCAGACGAGTTATTATTGTCATGCCACAGGTAAGTATAGTGGGGAAATATTGCTCCTTTAGTTTATCGGCACATACCTTTAGTACCACCGATGCATTTTAGAGGGATTACTACATCTTAGAATGATATGTTGATGGCCATGGCTGTACCCTTCATATCTTTGTCATGCTGACCCGATGGCACAGGTGTGGTGTAAGCCTTGTGGGGTCGCCATCTAAATTGGGGCTAAATTTGTCTTTTATAACACCATCACTGTTCAGTAACAAGGCATATAAATTATTGTGTAACCTATGAAATGTTAAATCCAGATGCGGGGGGCCCGCATATAACGGGTGAGTCGCACATGACAGGGCACCACCTGCATTTATTAATCCAAATAGTTCTCTTTTATTAGAAGATCAAGGACACCTGCAACCTCGCTTTGTCCAAAATTAAGAGCGACTGATCGACCATGAAGGATCGCTAGGCCTCGTAGCGAGGTTGCGGGGACGTCGTTACCGTTATGTAAGTAAATACTATTAGTAACTTCTTTAGGATATTTTTTTTCTAGTAGCATAAACAGATTGTAAATTTTAATAGATTAATTTGAATTTAAATTGGTAACCGGGGGTTCCCTCGTTCATGTGCGATGACCCTATGGTAAGATCTGTGAGGTCGTAAATCAGGCTTCGCAGAAGATTCATTCTCGACAAGATTGGAGGCATTGTTTTCCATAAATCCCCAATGCTTCCAGAACAACAGGGTCTTTCCCTGTGAAGGAAGTGTGAAGGCCCTGCTGCATTATATAAGAAGCAAAAATTATGCTTCTGAGTTCAAATATTCTAAACATGAAGAAACAAAAATTATGCTTCTGAGTTCAAATATTCTAAACATGTAGAGCGTTGTATCCATTTAGTGACACCCCTTACCAAGCTATATTACTGAGTAGAAACCAGATGGTTTTAATACCGTCACCTGAAACGTATTCAGATCAAAATTGAGTTGTTGATGGAGTTACCACCATAATGTGGGTGGTCGGGAGTGGCCTTGTCGGTGGAGTTAAATGACTTACCTTGACGTGTAAACTGGTGGTTGGAGTGGGATAGAGTAATAGTTTCATCGTGGGAACTGGCTAGTATGGGGTCCTCTAGGGGTACCAGTGATTACGAAGGGTAGGACGCGACAGGGTCAGTATTTATATTCGATCCCACACCAAAATTGAAGGTCCACTCTGGATTTTCAACTTCGGTATTTATTGAAATTTATGGCGTACACTGCCGAGAACTTCAGTTGGAGATTAGACGGGCATGGGCCGTTAGCCCTTCATCGGCGCTTGACTAGCCAGTACTTCTGTGATATACTGTGATTCATGTGAATACGCCAGTAATGTTCATTAGATTAGTCCTAATGTATTCAAGCGACAGCACCCGATTGAATTGATACTGGAGTGCTAATATTAGGTATTCGATATTGATTCGGATGCACTAGGGGAAGTTTCTTATTAAAATGAACCTTCCCGTATTGGTGACAACTGTGATGTAGGGCGTTAAGCCTACATTTTCGCTTGTCTTGCCAGTACTTCTGTGATATACTGTGATTCATGTAAATGCGCCAGTAATATTCATTAGACTAGTCCTAATGTCTTCAAGCGACAGCACCTGATTGTATTGATACTGGAGTGCTGATATTATGTACTCACCCTTAAATCGGATGCATTAGGTGAAGTCTCTTAGTTAAAATGAACCTTCCCATATTATTGACAGCTGTGATGTATCTTTTTGTACGGGTAACAATTGACTAATACAGGTTATTTCATTGCCAGACGTAGTAAATCAGTTGTGGAGTAGTTGTGATCTCACATGTTAGTCAACTACGACAAGGTCAGTGTTTCCAGTATGGATTGACGGCTTTACTAGTTAATGCGAGTAAAATTCATTAAGAATAAAAA
Source organism: Branchipolynoe longqiensis (assembly GCA_030323885.1). Lineage (NCBI taxonomy): Eukaryota > Metazoa > Annelida > Polychaeta > Phyllodocida > Polynoidae > Branchipolynoe > Branchipolynoe longqiensis. The sequence goes on along the minus strand of CM059186.1, from coordinate 69,841,799 downwards.
TTAACGGCATATTATAAAGTAGGGACCTATATAAGGTAAAGGCAATGTGGCTTTAGGCCTGCACTGGCAATTGTTACCTATATCTCTAAACACGCTAGCCACTTAAGATGTGGTCTGGCCGGAAATGTTACGTGATAGGCTTCTGTAGCATTAGTATTCATTGACAAATGCAAATGAGATTCCTTAGCATAGTCCTAATTGAAATAACACAAGAACCGACATACTATATATTGGCATTTTTTTAGAGTCTTTAGAAATTACATGCGAGCGTCCAGATATGATATTCTTGAGGCTTACAGAACTTAACCCCACATTCTATCATTAAAGCTTGGGTAGGGATGGCAAAGAAATAAAGTCGTGTAGATGTTACCAGAGTCACAGCCGAGGTCAGAGTGAACCAGAAACTCAGGCAGTTAGATTATGACTCGAGGTGGTGTGACGTCATAGAGTTACAGGATTACGACGTCATTAAGAGCAGCAGGCCTGTATCCAGGGAAGGTGGAAAGTGGGGTGCCGATCGTGCGTATTCAATTATCCATGTTCCGTAACATGCACAATTGAAATAACACAAGACTGACATACTATATATTGGAATTTTATTCTTTAGAAATTACATGCGAGCGTCCAGATATGATATTCTTGAGGGTTACAGAACTTAACCAAATTTTAAAGCAAGAGTTCTGGGAGCCGAGGAGATCAGACATCGTGGGACATAGGAGTGGACCACATCTGAGGTCCAAGGCCCCAGCTCCTTGATATCCTCTATGGGTGAGCCCAGTGAGGCGCACGCCTGTGCCCCTCCCCTCCCCTGCGAAGGCTATGAAGTGTTATGGCACCTGGTGCCAGGTGCCCTTCCGTGGCCAGTGCCAGTCTCAAGTTGTCCAGTAGAGCTCGCGGGTGGAGCGGTAGCGCATCCGCCGTAATGAAGGTGGGCCCTTCGAGCAAGGGTGTGTCCTGGACACATACTTCCTCCAGGCCCGCACGGGGCAGTAGATAGAACCCGGTATGGCAGGTACCTTGATGTTGCGTGGTGGGGCCGATCTAATCAGCGTCTTGGAGGACCTGACATGGACATTGAGCCCGGCGTCTGTTAGAGTTATGTCTCGGGCGCGCAAGGCGTGGTCCGAGTCGGTGCGTCCCGGGGACGGAAGGAGGTTGCTTTGTCGAAGGAGGGTGAAGTACCCTACCAACAGAGCTGTGATTAGCACTGGTCCATTGTCTCCTGCCAACCTGAAGAACCGCGTCGTATGCCTCGTTTAAGTACGTTGACCAGGTAGGTATCAAAGGCCGCGGTGGGGGCTCCCATCAGTTACACCCAGGTACGGGCTCCGCTGAAGTAGTTCATAACAGTGCCAGGGGTGCTGTTATCATGCAGGTGTAGCAGGTATGACATTACCTCGTACTGCGTAGGATGCAGCGGGCTGGCATTGTGGTCGTTCATGTAGGACAGGTACTCAAGAACTTGTGCCATCTTGTTCCTCCATGTGCCTGCAGCCAGTCCGGCGGCCACAATGTTGATGAGCCTGTTGTGGTGTTGTAGCGAGTAACCTATGGAGAGAGGCAAAGGAGTTAGTTCGATGCATAGGTTACTTAGATGAGGGGGGCGAGGGCATTGTCGTGTGTCACCGTGATAGGGGTCAGACCACGTTCAGTCGTCAGCCTGATCGCCAGTTTTTCTGCCGCGGGGTCGAAACTAATGCGGCTCAGGGCATCAGCAAGGACCAAATCCCTCCCAGGCTTATGACGTATGACCACGTCTGTGCTGAGCTGGGCAGCGAAGAGCCAAATCTGCCATGCACAAGCCTGTGCTGAGCACCTGCTGGGAGGTTTCATTGTCAGTGTTAACATAGATGGTAAACTTGTGTGGGTCTGGTGGGAAGAGATTCTTGAGTGCCACCACCAGGTTTATGGCCTCGAGTTGGGCAATACAGTGCTGAGCAGCAATGATGTTACGAGAATATCTCGCCGCGTAGAATTTTGTAGATGAGTGCGCCCCGCCCGCTGTTAAGGACGAGTCACACTCAATTGTCGACGCCGTGCGCTCCTCAGAGGGCAGAAGGACCAGGCCATTGGACCTCTCCGCGTAGTCTGTGAACCATGATACATCCAGCACGAGGTCCTCTGGCACCGCATGTTTACCCGTGCAAGGGGCAGCCCTCAGCGACGTTCTCCACGCGTGCCTTGCCTCGGCCTAACGGTCCTGGTCCCAAGGGCACAGACATCATGCTGTACTTCTTTGATGGCGTACATATCCTTCCACCCACTAGGAAGCCGTCCATCAGAGATCATTGTGAAAACTAGCTCCGACCACTGCCTGCACGTGTGCCAGTCTTAATTGGCCGCCATCAGCGCCAGCTGGTACATGTGCTCACTGACATGCTCTGACCAGTCAACAGGGAGTTTCTTATCCCTAGACATGCGGCACAGTGCTGCAAAGTACTCGTGCCAAGAGGCCTCCTCCATCCCGATCCTCTCATTACGATTGCCTCTGACTACATATATATGTGGTGCCAGTATATTAGTACCTCTGCGCTTGCCTAAGGCGCCGCTCGCCGCGACGAGAATCTTGTTGACAGCATCATTACGGGCTTTGTCACTGTCATTGGAGAGGGCCGAGAGGCCTAGGTTGGCCGCTGTCGCCTATCATTCCGTTCCTCATCGTAGTATCGGTCTTGTCTACGCTCTTGTTTACGTGGAGTGGGATCACCAGCAGACTGTTGCCGTCTCCCTTCACACTGCTCGTCATGGTGCCTCGTAGTCTGCCGGGGGGAAGGCGAGCCAGCCCGGGTAGTTGCATGCGACTGATGCTTGTCCGGCGTGCCTTCCAAGGACGTGCGAAACCTGGGCGTAGCATTACGATGACTACGCTCTGGTGTAGGCGACCTTGATCTCTGCCTTTTATTGGCCTTCCTCTGGATGTCCTTGATGCGAGCCTCAAACCCTTCCGACAAGTCAGTGATCTGCTTTTGTAGGCCTGCAAGAGCGACTGCGAGAGATGCCTGCGTGTTTTCTTGGTTACGTCGAGTTGATGTCCCTGAGACAGACTCGACGCTGCTGCTACTCTCCTCACACCGCTCCTCACACCACTCCACGATGCGGCTAGAACGAGTTTTGGGCGCGGCGGCGGCCGTGCTGTTGACGACTGACCTCGGCCTGCCACGTCCTTTTTTTCTGCTTGGCCGGTGTCGTGTGTTGGGACGTAGGGTGTCCTTGTGTGCTCCTAGATCGTGTGGACTTAGGTGGTGACATGTTGAAGCGTAATGTCCACAGCTTTCGATCCAAAGAAATAAAGTCGTGTAGATGTTACCGGAGTCACAGCCGAGGTCAGAGTGAACTAGAAACTCAGGCAGTTAGATTATGACACGAGGTGGTGTGACGTCATAGAGTTCCAGGATTAAGACGTCATTAAGAGCAGCAGGCCTGTATCCAGGGAAGGTGGAAAGGGGTTTGCCGATCGTGCGTATTCAATTACCCATGTTCCGTAACATGCACAATGTATTCAGACTAGGGCACCTTATCGTCTACTGCTGGAAGTGCCTATCTTGTGTATTAGCTTCTAAAATGAGTACATTAGGAATTAATTGTTAGCTAGGGGATGATACCCGCACCGAGTTTGCAGGGTTTATTGTACTAGGACCGATCCTTATATTGTTATTATAGGATCCTTTTAGTTTTATCAAATAGCTCATGGCTCTAATATACCTTGTTATTTTGAGAATGTCCTCTAGGACCAATACATATAATTGTGTCATATATGTTTCTCCCTGTCGATGTTCTCCAGGATTATAACTTGTATGTAGCTGTATGCTATAAACGATTTACGAAATAAAAATTGAACTTGTAGAAAAACTTTAATTGCTTAAAATAAAAATAAATAAAAAAGAAAAGATGAAAACTTTAATACACTTCTAAGTGTACTTCTGGACTATTAGCTACCATTATTGACATAGTCAATGGGATTTTAATGATGTTTAGTGCTCCCCTCTTTGGGGTAGATCACCCTGAAATCTGATTTATTAATCAGTTATTCGCATTGGGTAATGTCTTTAGTGTGTAGCACTATAATAAATTTATCGAGTAGAGATTCAGAATTATTTTTTAAAGGAAATAAAAATAACACATATTTCATGTAAACTATGAAGAAGGTAAATATTCGAAATTGTTGACCAGAGAATTGGGTTGATTTTAATCCGTGCCACTTCACCTTGCAGATTTACTTCCTAAGTCTGCTCATAGAATGGTTAAACTGGTGCCTACATCGGCGGTGCTAACAGGATGAGGGTGGTGGTTGACGAACAAACACAACAAGAAGTCGGGACCCAAGCCTCGCGTTCTGCGACAGAATTCGCGGGACGAGCGTGGGTGCGAGCATGGGTATATTATTTCTATGGCAGTGAACCGTTGTAGTCGCGCCCACTTTTCCTCTCTTAGACAAATATCAGTTCCTGTTGTTTGTCTATGGGAGCTGTGAAGTGGGCGAGACTACCCTCGAGCTATGACCGCTGCGGGCTTGGGCTGAGCAACCCGCATTCTGAAATGCCGGCTGCTCGCCAGGACAAGCCCGCATCGGCCATCAAATGTGGGGCTGGGTTCACGGCTGCAACGTGTTGCTAGGAGACGCAGATTGCGACTTTCCTAGCAACGGTGGAAGGTCGAGCGCTCGGGCTCAGACCCATCGGACGTGTTTCTACACGCTCTGATGTTTTAGACGAGATTTAAGCCTTTATTGTCTGAATTCTGAATTGTTTCAAATTAATCATGCTGGGAGGGGATGTACTTATGTGTATTTATCGATTCTGAATTGGATTGTATCAGTACGGTTAAGAATAAAGTCGTGAGCTCTTAAAAGTGATTGGAACATTCCTTGCATTTTTTACTATTCTCCAGTCCCTACGTATATTAACCGCTAGGGTCAACTTGATATTGATATTCGATTATTCTATATACATATACTTAATTAGGCGCTTTCCGCCTCACGGACTGTTTAAAAAAAAAGAAATTCTTTTATTGAGGCTGTATTTATACTGTCCATAGCATGTAAGCTTGGGTACCCAGGCTTGTTTTCAATGCTGGCCAGCTGTAGTGTTGATGTCTTACCAATCAGTAGCTGCTGATAAGTTATTTGATTGTCTGCATTTCAGTAGCAGATAGATAGTCTGTTGGTACGTTTAGTAGCCTATGTTAGTTTTTTGGGGTCCTCTTGGCATTGTATTTTTGTTCTATTCTTATTACTATGTTAGTTGTTTTCTTAAGGTTCTATGTTAGTGTTTTAGGGTTTTCTTGGGAAGAGTTTTCCGCTTTTTTTCTACTTAATTCTACTAGCCTATTTTATTTACATGTCCATAGGCATGTACGTAATAGGTGGTTGAGTTATGTCTGTTTGAATTTGTTTGATATATATTGTTGTTGGATATGTTATCTGGTTTATATATTTCCGGTTATCCCGCCCTGGGCTGTCCAGTTGGTGGGTCGTGACATATCACCTGCCCCCTTGTGGTGCAGTTCAGTTGGGGTTTCCAGTTTTTATTTTGCACAGATATTTTTTGTACGTTTTTAGGTCAGGGATTTGTCTTTCTTTCACCTTTTGCGCATTCCATGCCTTGGCGGCCATTTCCAGTGTGCTCCTTTCATGGGCTTTGATCTGGCTTCTGGTCTGCCTTAGTAGTGGTGCCTTGCTTGCTCTGGTGTCCCTTAATGGTTGGGTTAAACACTTAATGTCTTGGCTATATCCATATGCTAATGTTTTTAGGTGGATTATCCTTCTGTTTTCTAGTAGCTTTACTTTAGTTCTTTTGTGTAGGTCATAAGGGGGGTGTAGTTTGTCTACTTTCAGGCAGATTTTCAGCAGCCTATTTTGTAGTATCTGCAATTTTTTAAGCAGCTCTTTTTTAGCACCCATGTAAATTACATCCCCATAGTCAAAGTAGGGGGGGAGTACCATGCCTTTGAAGATTTTTATTGACATATCTTGTGTCATATAGTTTCTTAGTTTAGCAAATAGCCATAGTTTGTGATTTACTTTTTGTATGATTTTTGTTACACACAGATTGTAGTTTAGCTGGCTATCTAGTTCTAGGCCTAGGTATTTGTAGTGATTTACACTTTCCAGTGTTTGGTTTCCTAGTGTACATTGTAGGTTTCTTCCTGTGATTGTGTATGTGAGAAGAGTACAGTTTTAGATTTATTTGCATTGATGGTTATTTTATTGGATTCACACCAGCCGTCCAGCTTTAGCAGGTTGGTCAGTTTGGTTGCTACCTCCTCTACTCTCCAGCCATTTTTCTAGGTCATTTATGTATAGTATAAATAGTAGTGGTCCCAGGACTGATCCTTGGGGTACACCACAGGTGACAGTTTGTTGGTCTGAGAGTGTACCATTTACTTTAGTTTTTTGCTGCCTGTTGTTTATGTAGCATTTTATCCAGTTTATTGATTTGGATTTAATGCCCATGTTGTATAATTTTCTTATTAATATGCTGTGGTCTATAGTGTCAAAGGCTTTTCTGAAGTCGATGAATGCTGCTCCAACTAATTTCTTTTGGTTCAATGATGCCAGCACATCACTTGTTAGGTTTGCTATTGTTTTTTATGTGGAGTGTAGTTTTCTGAAACCTCCTTGCCTCTTGTTTAGTATATTGTTTTTTTCCAGGTGCTCATTTATGTGCCTGTAGAATATTTTTTCAATTAGCTTGCCTGGTGTTTGCAAGATTAATATTGGTCTGTAGTTCTCCATGTTTTGTTTGTCACCACTTTTGTAGATGGAGGTGATGGTTGCCATCTTCCATGCTGTGATGAAGTGTCCCTGCTCAAATGATATGTTGAACAGGTCGACCATGGTATCTGGGATGGCTTGGAGTGCCTCTTTTAGTATTTTTGAGGGGATTCCATCTATTCCACTTGGTTTGTTTTCATCTCTGTCATTTATTAGTTGTGTTAGTTCTTTTAGGTCAGTTTTGCAGGAGGGGATTTCATCCTGGATATTTTCTGACTTGTTTTCCCAGATTCTTGTGAATTTCTTTGATAACCTTTGTCCTACCATGGCAAAGTGGGTATTTAGTTTGTTTGCTGCATCACTATCTGTGTCCGTATTTCTATCCTTATCCTGAAAGCTTATGCGTTCTTCTATCTTATTTTTGGGGAATAGTAAGCTTACATTTTTCCAGAACTTATTTGCGTTGCTTCCCCAGTCCTTGTCTTGTTTTATTATATATTTCTTTTTTGATGTCCTTACTGCTTTGAGGGAGTTGTTTCTGGCAGTATTATAGGCCCTTTTATCCTCTGGGTCTTTAGTACGTTTCACTTTGTCACCTAGCTTTCATTTTGTTGCGATATGCGTTAACAGTTCCCTGTGTACCCACGGGTCTTGGTTTCTTTGTATTTTTAGTTTCTTTATGGGACACATCTCATCTAATGATTGTTTTATTTCTGTGACAATGTTATTCCAGTAGATATCAGTGTCATCTCTGTCTGTTGTGAGGTTGTCTATATTTTCATATAGATGGTTTTTTAGTGTTTCTTTTGAGTAGTTTTTTTAGGGATCTGTCCATCTTATATTTATATTGGCTTGTGTTTTTGAGTTTTTTCCTTGTTACATATATTAGCTCATGGTCACTTATACCCCAGCTTCTAGTGCCCCATTTTGTGGCATGGTTTGAGTTGGTTAGTATTAGATCAATTGTTGAGCTATTGTTTCCTAGTATTGTGCTGTCTGTAATAAGTTGCTGTAGCCCTAGGATTTTGATAGTGGTTTGTAGCATTAGTTTATTTTTGTCGTTGCAACTGTAGTTTATGTTGAAGTCCCCTAGCACAAAGATTTCTGCATTTGTTAGTTTTCTCACTGTATTTATGCTTTTGTCTAGAGTTTCAAGGAATGTTTCAATATCCCCGGACGGTGGTCTGTAGAGGCTTGCTATGGCTATGTTAGCCTGCTTCTCGTTTTTTATTAGGCACCATAGTAGCTCCAGGTGTTCATTTGAGTTGTTTGCTATTTTTAGGGCCTCAGTGTCTAGATTTCTTTAGGTTTTGCAGTAGATTGCAACACCTCCACCTTTTTTTGTTTGGTTTGCTATGTTAATTTGCTGTCTGTCATTACGTACAAGCCTATATCCTTCTATGTTGAGGGTGTTTTCTTGATGTCTGTCAGTGAACCATGTTTCTGATAGTGTTGAAACATCAAGATTTTCATTTTTTAGGTGCATTTTTATTGTGTTTATTTTATTGGATGCACTCTGGCAGTTTAGGTGGGCAAAGTGCGTGCCCCTTCCCAGCCTGCATTCAATTTCATCTACCATTTTTCTTTACCTTTAGGATTGGCGTTTGTTAGATTTCGTGAGTTTTTAACTTTGTTTAGATTGTTTTATGGGCGTATAGGCTGGTGCATACAGTACATATGCCCTGTTTTGTTATATAGTTTCATACATTACCGTAGACTGCACCTGTGCGAGTGGAGGGGAGGTACATGCCCTGGAATGGGTGTTAGTTATACACAGTATTTCTAGTGCTTTAAATTTTGGTTAGTGGTATTTTATGAAAAGTTTGTGATACTCATGGTTTGGAGCCCTGGTGTTGCTTCTGCCAGTTCTCCGTGATGCTATTTGTCAGCCTTGTAGTGACATATTTGGCATAGTGTTCATTGAAGTGTACACCATCTGACATGCCTATAGCGTAACGCACCGATCTCCTTCCATGCCTGGATTTGTGGATGTAATTTGCGTATCTTGGTACGGCTACTCCCTCATTTCGGCTATTGTTCAGGCAGTGCATATAGGCGTTTAGCTCCGGCATGCACTCTTCTATTAGCTCCTGGTAGTTTTGGTGGGTTTGATTTTTGCTGTGGTCACAGTATTTTTCCATGTCAATACCCACAAGCTCACATATTATTGGTAGCTCTGTCAGTTGGCTGAGTGTGTCATGTGCGAGTGTGTACTCCCTTGTCATGTGTTCCATGAGTGCCGTCTTGGTGTCAAAGGCTGGCTTCAGGTCTCTGTGTCCTCTTTTTTGTGTTAGGTCACAGATTCCTGCCATCATGTAAGGAAAGAGTGATTTCTCCCTTTATCTTCTCGTATATATCGCCTTATCCTAATTCCGATATACCTCATGTGTGTAGTTATCTGCAGTGATATGGATATATAAGTACATTAAGTGGCTTATATGGTCATGCATACTATCTGAGTCCATCTCCACTCGGGATAAGCGCTCCATGCCCCACATTAGCGCCGTGTACAACAACTACAGAAGCAAAACTTATGCTTTTCTCATTCTTAGCAAACTTACTGTGCCATTTCATCCTTCGTGATCTGGCTCCTACTCCTGCTGATATTGGAGAAGCTGGATGGTAAACATGAAGAACTGGAAGTAATGCTCTCCCTTTCTTTTCCTCCAAGTGCAACAATTCCACAATGGCGACCTACAGCTCTTTCTTCTGCCTCTTGCAAACATATTCCACCCGCACGTGTTCACCACCTCACCTTGGGCCTACCTTAAGCGGGCGGTGCTCCCACTTCCTTCTTGGCTGCTCGCTTGCCACACTCCATCCCCGTTCTGACCTGCGCACAATTCAGTGCCATGCTATCAGGATACTTCCAATTTAATCTGTTGAACTGTTGGCAGCTTAGTGCATTCACACTTGTTGCCTGGAGGAGGCTCATGCTGCTCGCCGCGGGGTGGACTCATGCAGTCTCAAATATTCTAAGTGACCTAAAAAGTTATTTTAAATTGATGTTGAGTATGGGACCATTAGATGCATCCTGAGTTTGGTTTGACCAAGACCACTAAGAGTAAGACAAAAAAGTGGGGGAACATTTCTTAATAAAAATAATTGTCTAAGAACTGTTATGCTCAAAGACCTCTGCCAAGGTATGCACATTTTTGGTCGGCTGATAAGGTTATGACATCATATTCAAAGTTATGAAATCATATTCAAGGTTATAAAATCATATTCAAATCATTTTCAATTGAAAACTTTAGCATTTAAGATATTTCGATCATACTGAAAGGTATTGCGGAAGAAACTACTGCGATCCTACATTTAGTATTACAGCCATATGGACAAAACGGACGATTAATATGCTAGTTTTAGCGAATGCATGACACTGCAAAATCTAAGTGACATGGGAGTGGAAATATTTAAACAAACAAAAAACACCCCAAAAGCCCCACTAAAATATGAACTTCTGGTAATCTGAAGGAGTAAGAATATCATAATTGACGTATTACCTAGATTTTTTTCCGAATCTTAGTAATACGATGTCAATGGGCAGAGGCCCATCCACCCTTACCTAGAAATGGTATTTATAAAAGCAAGAAAAATGGAGTAAAACAAACATAACGGATGAAATAATTGATAAATAATAATAAAATTATATAATTAATGACTGTAATACTAGGAATAGGTAGAGGGTTAGTTCTTTAATGGTTTTGTATTGCTCATGCTAGAAAAGCTGACTGGTGAAGCTGGCGCGATCTATTCACAGCTCACTTCCCTGCTCATTGACGTTGTATTCACAAGATTCGTAAGAATCTAAGTAAGGTGCCAACTGCCAACAACTTTAGCTTTACTATAATATAATTAAATATAGAATACATTTACTCCTGAAAACATTATATGTGAAGTTTAATTATGATTTACACGTTTGAATATATTTCCCCCCTACAATCACATGAACTGTTTTCCTCCTTCGAACATAATAACTAAGTTCATATTACTAAGAACCTGGAATTGCTGCGAATCCATGCAACTTAGCAGTCGCAGAGAAAGAATATTAATCAAATTTGAATGTCTAACTTAGGGGTGTGGGTGAGTGGTGGAAATTCGACATCTGTTCCGACCAGAGAGGTTGGTCAATTCCGTTCCTCCAGGTGGTGGTAGACCTGTCCGAGGTTGTATGTAGCTCATTGTTTGGTGTCTGCGTTGCCTTCCGTTCAAGCCTATGTGTTGGTGGTGGATGCGGCAAATGTTGCTGATTAATGTTTTTCTCAAAGCCTGGTTCGCATGCTGCTGCGGGTTGGACACGCAGCCCGCCAGGTGGTCTGTTGTATTAACAGTCCGAACAGCTTTTTTTCTCACAAACTTGGTTATGGGGAGACGTATAGAGGTTGTTCAAATGATCCTAGTTTGACAAAGAAGAATATTCACCTGCAGCATGTTCATTGAATTGTTTCCTCGATTTTAGAATGTAGTGAAATTAAAATCGTTTATATAAAATTGAACGGTCAATCTTTTCTTTAAAAAAAAAATACACTCACCTGCACAACAGTCATAAAATGTATAATTCTTTCCTCTCCCACTCTCGCGCTCCCACCCTCTTCCTTCTCTCCCCCGCCCCCTCTCCTTGTCTGTAGCCCTGTTTAATTCTCTCCCCCTCGTCTGTCTGTTTGTCTGTCTAACTAAAGCGTGATTTGGATGAATATGCGTGTAAACCTTTTAGTAAGACGTGAGACCGATGAGGCTTTGTCGGGGATGGAGGACTTGCGTGTGGCGCTGCCGTTATCGTGCGGCCCGCGCCACCCCGCCTTCTCCCCGCCGCCGGCCGCACGACACCCGCCCATTGACATCTATTGTCCACACACTTTGAAAGCAGCCCACATAGTGTCCCATTGCATTGCGGTGCTAATAAATTTGACTTGGGATGCGTACGAACTCCATTTGTGGCCCGTCTTTTGTCTCTAATGCATATAAGTGAGACACGAGATCGGCTCGTAGACAGTTATTGGGCGCGGGATGCAAAGTTTGTAATCATAGCCCAGGGAATCAATCGCATTTATCCGTACCGCGGCGGGATGGACAAACTAATGTAGCGAGTTGCGTGAGACTTGCAGCTTGTGCACCCGAGGTGGGGCCGCCGAATTTCCTCGCCTGATGACCAGGAATCAGTTTGCATTAGGTTTATTAACGTGTCCGACAGGCACTGAGTGCAGCCGGCCGCCGCCACCCGCTCATCAGCGTGGCTGGGCTGAGCTGACCGCCCAGTGTCAGCACGCGGGAGGCGCGGTGAGGGCGCCTGCCTCCAACAGCCTCGTGAGAACACGAGTCGGCACTTTACTGGCAGTAATACTAATAGCTCAGTCTCGTAATGCCATGCATGCCCAGAAAGGTTCATAGAGTTGAGCAACTGCATTTTAATGTAGGTCTGGTTTAAGGATGCATATACAGATACAGCCTAGTCGTATAAGATTCATTTTTTTTTTGTAATCTTATAAACCTAGAGCTACCCGCTATGCCACACGCCAAACAACAATATTGCGGCGCTTTATGTGGTGCATTGCTACCATGGACGATTAACATGTGAATCCAGTTACCAATCAATCAACCAACAAGAACAACCGCCTTCAGTTTCTCCTATTTTCTTTCCTCTCCCACTCTCGCGCTCCCACCCTCATCCCTTTCCCCTTCCTTTCCTTCTCTCCCCCCCCCCCCCCTCCCTGTCCGCATCCCTGTTTAATTCTCTCCCCTTCGTCTGTCTGTCTGTCTAATATATCTTCACCCCCACACGAACTCTCAGCCGCCCCCTCGCCCACCTACACACATCCAATAGTACTGTCGCCCTGTCCTGATCTATGTTCGCATGGCATCATTACGAAAGACCCACTTGGCTATGCAGCCTGTGCCCCGCCTCTCCCGTCTTAGCGCCCCAGTGATGGCTACATTCAGCCAATTGATGAGTAGAGGCTGGCGCCGCCTGACGATGAGGTCAGCGGCAGTCGGGTCACACGCAGCCCTGGTGTGCCTTTCGATCATGGACCGGGGCTGGGGCAAGCGCGCCGCGGTCTGTGAATACGGGGTCCGTGTGTACAGAATACGCCTTCTGTGGTCGGCGCGGCGCCTGATAAACCATGCACGCCTCGCTGCGCACGTCAAGACAGCCTGGCCTGCGCCGCCTTCTCCAGATGGTACCTTTTCGCGCCGTCTTACAGCGCCACTGACAAGTCTCACTATTTGACCATTTTTATTATCCAAATCGACGGTTTTACTACATTCATTTTAGTGTTGATTTATAAAAGAAACATTCAATTTACTGTTGATTTATAAAAGAAAGTAAAAAATGTAAATTACCCGGTGTGATTAATTATGTCTATAGAATTGACCAAATAGCATTGAATATCCAACATACGGGGTGCAATGTCCACCTACTTCCCCCCTCCCCACTAGCTATTGTCATGCATGATACTTAGGAGAGCAAGTCTAATGAGGTCAGAAGATTGACCTAGTTGGTTAATGCATATTTTCATTGCACCATGCTACTTTAGGTTTTCTCACTCTGATCATATAATGAAGAGATTCGGCTTGTTCCCCTGTGTTCATGATTAACAATGGCAGTCGCATACGATGGTTGAACTCTAGTGCTGGAGCTCTCTGACAGTATAAGCCAGCTTGTTATGCAGGATGTAGTGGTAGCAGGAAGTGTATATCATTTAAATACAATTTTACCTCCGTACTACGCCTCTGGCTACTCGTATCCCAGGGAGAAGGAAGTACATCCGGGTCCAGCAATTAGCATAATC
>CM059186.1:69797412-69827800 GCA_030323885.1 Branchipolynoe longqiensis | reverse complement strand
GGCGCCCTCGTCTCAGGTTCAAGGATACCATCAAGACAAACCTGAAGCTGAGAGACATTAAGACCGACTCATGGACATCACTCTCACAGCAGAGAGCTAAATGGAGAGTGGCAGTCAAGTAATGAAAGCAGTCTTTGTCGCATCGTGACCGACAGCATGATGATGATATATATATATATATATATATATATATATATATATATATATTTAAATATATTATATATATATATATATATATATATATATATATATATATCCTCGAATTACACACAATTCTGTTCAGTCTTAAGTTTGTGGAGAAATGGATATATGTAAGAATTGGGACATATAGTACAACAGTATGGGTGTATGTAAAGAATCTGGGTGGTTCTTCTTTGGAGGAATGTAATGATGTATGAGTCAAACAAAAGAAACCATGAAGTGGGCACAATTATATAAATGTTGGCTATCAATAACACATATAACGGGTGTAAAAAATGTGATAGTAGTTTTCAGATCAAGACACTAAAAACCAAGTAGAATGGTCCCTAGACCCAACAATATCTGAGGAAATATGTTGGATACTGGAATTGACTTATTTATCTTAAAACTGAATCATAAATTTCAAAGATATGTAATTGACAACTGGAGCCAGGTAGTTGGAAGATAGTTGCATTCTCTTTTCCATGGACTAACATATCCTGTTATTCTTTTCCGCCCTTTAGGCTTCTACTAGGTACCGGCATCGCCCTGTAAAAGTCCAAGAAGGGTGCTTTTTTCATCAATATTTCTGTATGTATATGATTTTGATGAAATTACATAACCTAGAACATCAACATATATTCTCTCTGATGTTGTTGTTGAATTGAATATATATTAAGTTTGTATTTAAGTAAACTCCATTTGTATGATGAATGTATTTAGTGAATATTCCTTCATTACTGGTGTCAATGAAAACGACTCTGAAAACGGAGTATGTTTAATGGGCTCACGCTTCCTTGCACTACATCGTAGAAAGTCATGGATGGTACCAGAAGAAGTGCAATGACCTCGGCTTTCTAACCATATCTCGTTTGCCCTCGGTCAAAAACGTCAATCAGGTCAAATTCTGCAATTTAAATAATTTCGAAAGTTTTAAGCCCATCTACCGAATTAAAAAATATTTTAAACCTAATAAAATATGGATAGATAGACAATTTGATTCCCTTTCCAATGATACCAATCTTAGTATAGTGCTAGTTAGTGCAAGGAGCCACAGACAGAATATTGACTCCAACCTGTTTGGGTCTTTGCTGACCACACTAGTTTCACAATGGTGACACCCATGTAGAAACATGTGACACCCATGTAGAAACATGTATATGACATTGATGTCTATTGAGATATATCAGAGAATATATAATCTAATATTGGGCCAAATTTGGGGAAGATCCAACCATTGCTCTAGCCACAGTGAATATCTAAAGATTTATTTAAATCAATATTTTTGGTTTCAGACACTTCTAATTTGTCTTTGCCATAAAAATGCAACTTTTGATATTTTTAGCTATATTATTGTCATAGCTAATATGCATTCGTTCCATATGCCATATCTGCAAAATTTGAAGAAGACCCACCTATTGGATGAGCCACAGGGAGTGTTCAAAGCTTGATGAACAAATCTTTATTTTTTATTTTGTACACTTTTCTTTTGTAAGTGCAATCAAAATGCACTTTTTGTATTTCTAGACAAAATATTAATATGATAATGTGTATTACCTCCAGATGATGTGCACTATCAATTTATAGGAAGTTTAACCAATTGATTAAGCTACAATGAACATTTAAAGATTCATTAAATTGATATATTTGGTTTTCCGACAATTTGTCTTTATATTTTCAATCAAAATTCAATATTTTCCATACTTTTTTATATAATATTGATACCATTAATATCTATTAGTCTCAGTGAATGGTTATGGTAATACTGTGCCAAATATGATGTTTTTTTTGTAAATATAGTTTATTCATTGAATAAAGTCTTTTGTCAGCGCCGTGGCACTGGTCTTCCAGCCATGTGACAATTCAGTTATTTACAATATATGCAGCTAGCCCAAATCAGCTGAAATAACAATATCAAACATTCAAAGACTTACATATGGTATAGTTTGACAATTCACATACAAAAATAGCAGTTATATGTTGTATTCCTACACACTTGATACATACATGTGTATTGATTAGACCTTTACATTACGGAGTGGTTAGGTGCATAGTTTTCCTTCCTAGGTTTGTATGCCTACTATGTTGTGAATTGCAAAACTATCATGTTGTTGGAGTTAACATTTTGAGATGGAGTGAGTGTTAGTAGAATGGTTTGTTTATTCTGTTAGATAGAGTGTTGTTGTTTGTTGTTGTTTTACATCCTAGCAACATCTAAGGTCATATCAGGATGGGTACCGACTTGTGACAGTGCGCACTCATGGCGACTTTATAGTGCTGTCTCACTGGAAAACCAGGCCGCCAGCACCATGACCTGGTATCCCACTCAGTCACATTATCCTGACACTGAGCACACCAGTCCTTGCCCTGTCCTAATAATGCCGAGCGCCTGGCTAGGAAGTGACAAGCACCAATTTTCAAGTCATTGGTTTGACTTGACCATGGTTCGAACCCACGACCCCACGATCTACCAGCACGGGAGACGGACGCTCCAGCTCATTCGGCCATCCCGTCTGGTCTCTGCCAAATATGAGGAAGTTTCAAAAGATTGTTTTGCTGCAATGAGCTTTCAAAGATTGAAATGTTGAGAATATTTCACTTACAGATGCTGTTTACATGCAAACAATTACACTTTTTGATTCTCTGAATATAGAGCCCTGAAAGAAAATAGTGTGTTACACTGTTATGAATAGGTGAACTATTTTGCATTCATTCAGTCTTGTTGCAGTTTTCAAGAAAATATCATGCTTTGAAAATGACAATTTGGCCAAATCAGAATGATTTTTTTGTTATGAATTGCACTTTTTGACATTGTCTTAATAAAAATCTGCTTTACTAATTGATTTAGCAATTGACAATATAAATATCTTTATATATGTACAATGGAAATTGGTTAGCAAAACACCCCTCACATCCTTCCACTTTTTATTATATTTGGTCAAAGTTCTAACTTTAATTCAAAATTAACCCTTTCAGACTCACATTTTCTGGATCAAAATATTGCCTATGTGATGTATTTATTTCAGGGAACAATAATATTTCATCTCCGAGGTGGGGAAATGTTAAAAAAACGTCATGGGAATAAGAAAAAGACCCAATACATTATACATTTCCTGAAAGCTCGATTAATTTCCTATCCAGCCATGTATATTTTATTATGATATTCACGAACAGGCTAATGCAAGGTACTATGGAAAACGAATAAAAAATATGAAAATTAAAATTGGTGTGAATACAAATATTAAAATGATTGTAAAAAAAAGATTTGTCCATATATTTGAATAAAAATACTGTTTTCACAAGCCAGAATAACACCTTAGAAGAGTCAACAAGTTTCACGGCTAGATCTAATGTGGCTTATTATCTATGACCATATATGTGCACTAGCGACAATAAGAAAAACGTCAGCAAAAAAATCAATTACCACTAGGAGTACACTAAAAGTCATTCACTGAATGGTAAAATATTATAAGCTTTTACCCAACTACCTAAGTGTAGAATATAATACATACAATACACATTTACACAAGTATTGCAGAAATGATTTTTTGTTGTTGAATATAATGTTGTCTAATGTTATCACAATTACACACGAAAATCATGTTCATCAACAAATATCTTTCACTAACAGTTATTTGATTGAGTTCAGACATTTCACTGAGAGTTCTTTCACCGATATTTATTTCCTCTCCACGACACAATTCAGTGTCTCTGCTTCCTAGCTGGAGCTGTTCCAGCTTTGACCGGATCGTCGTATCTGTATTCTACCATATGGATGCGTATCCGTATTCTACCATACGGATATGTATCCGTATTCTACCATGTATACCCCCGTCCTGATATGACCTTAGATGTTGCTAGGATATAAAACAACAACAAACAACAAACAAACCATGTATACCCATATATATGGATGGGAATCTAGTGTACGGAAAATCCTGTACTGAAGTCGCAACGACTTTTCATTTTCGTACGGATTATTCCGTACGAAAGTCAGAAAGGGTTAATACATTTTTATATATTTAATCTTAAAAAATTATTATCTTCAGAACAATACTATATATATAGCCCAACTGCTTTGGGATTTGGGATTCTAATTTCAACGTCAACGAAGGAATAACAAATATTGAACCATAGGCATATTTTAACATTTTTCTGCCGGTACCTACTTCTACCCACGGTAATCCAGAAGCTACAGCTGGACAATACTAAACTGTGGTCAATACACCCCACTTGATGAGTCAACCATGGCTCTAGGGCAGACTTATTCGAAGAGCCCCAAAACCGAATTGGTCAAGGACAATTAAACATAAATCAAGATATCCTTGTACTAAATCCACATTTTTTCTAACATCCATGACTATTTAAGAAGGTATTTGGAAACTGGAATAGGTTATGGAGCTATAAACACGGCCAGGGGTGCACTAAGTTTAATCTTGTCAAAATTTCAAGGAACCACAATAGGACAACAATTTTTCGTAAATAGTTCTGTAAAGCTTGTTATACGCCAAGACCGTCTCAACCTTGTTATTCGGATATTTGGTCAGTAGACAGAGCATTAATCTGGCTTGAAAATTTGGGTTCCAATACAAATTTGTCATTTAAGTTATTATCATTGAAATTAACAGTGTTGAATGTGTTGGTCTCACAAAGAGGACAAACAAAATACTAAACCTACAGATGGATAGAATGATATGCACATGGAAAGCATAACATTCAAAATGAAGGTGTTATTGAAGAATAATCAAGTAGGACCAACCACTTGATGTGATTACATTGTTTGCTTATCCTAAGAACAAAAGGTTATATATAGTTAGAACTATAACTAGATATTTGCAACATACAGAGAAATTCTCAATTGTTGTTATATTATAATAAGATGATAAATGCTCTAGGACAGGCACACATGGCGGCTTTGGAGCCAGCCAGCAGATATTAAATAAATTACTTTGGATAAAATTGAGGAAGAATGGTTCAGTTATGGATGATTTGATTTGTGAAAAAGATTGTTACATGGAATGAGGTAACTTGAATTCCGGACTTGTGTTAAGTTGATATAATAATTACGATGAAAGATAAATGGATAATAAAATAAATTATAAAATAAAAAACAGAAATGAGTAATGATGATGATAATAATAATAATATAAGATTCAGAATAATAAACTAAGACTACAAAATCTCTCCCCTGGCAGAGGCTTCTGGTATTAGTAGATGATGTAAGAATATTACAGTTAAACTAGACTTACCTGTAAGTTGACCTATTACTTACATTCTTACGAATCTATCTAATACGAAGATGATGATCAGTGGCTCCCCCCACCCACGCCAGATAGTTTGGTGTTTTAAGGAGTAAGAAATTAATAAATTTGTAAAAAAAAGTATGGGAGCCTATTAAAAAACACCGGATTGTATGGTAGTGGGAAGTGGGGGGGAAATTAGCTTAGTTTATTATTACTACGAATGCTGACTGGGGATCGACTAGGGCGGACTACTTATACTCTCCCCTGATCATCGTCTTCATATTAAGGGGCTGTCACATTAGGTTTTTTTGCGGGAGCGTACGGCGGCGTAGGCGCTTTACGTCATATACGTCGTCATACACCGCCATACGCTTATGCCGGCATATGTCGCTGTACGCCGCCATACGCTTTCTCCCGTCCGTCCGTCCAAATCTTTTTGTGCATGCTAAAAAAATCTCGACCTACGGGGGCGTATGGTTCATACGCTACTCATAAGCTTCTCATACGCCGGCATACGCTCCTCGTACACTGGGGGTATGCCAGCGTACGCTAGGGGTACGCCGGCGTATGCTACTCATACTCATACGCTCAACATGCGTCACAGGCATATCTCGGGCATATCTCAGGCGTATGCAGCGAGCAGAACCTATGAGTTGCGTATGGGAGTGTATGCAAAGCGTATGAGTAGCGTATGAGTAGCTTATGCCCGACCTATGCTCTCGGTATATAAAGGCGACGCACGCCTTCTTCGGTCATTCGTGCTCTGCTGCTCATACAGGATGCATGCCCAGGCACTGCAAGTACAGTTCCAGCTTTTCTACAGAGTTGCCCTTTATCACCATGAGCTTGGTCTATACCTCATGGTTCTTCTGGCGTCCCATATCGAGAGACGAAGGAGGAGGGAGCGGCGGCGATGATCAGTGTGGGTCAGACCCTGGATTTGGAGGCGGCCACCGTTTGGCTTGTTCGACAAGCTGATGGTCGAGCTCCACAGTGAGGACACCGCGTCGTTTGTGAACTTCATGCGGCTGGCTCCCCAGTTGTTTGACGAGATTGTGGCGCGAGTGGGACCGAGGATCGCCAAAAAACAGACCACATTCAGGGTGCCGCTCGAGCCGGCGCTGAAAATAGCACTTACTCTGCGGCACCTGGCATCTGGCACAAAATACTCCTCCATGAAGTTCGGGTGGAGGGTGCCCCACAACACACAGTCGCTGATAGTGCGTGAAGTCTGTAAAGCCATCGTCGACGAGTACATGGCCGAGGTCATGACGTGTCCGACGACTCCAGAAGGGTGGCATGCCGTCACGGACCTCTTTGCAGAGAGGTGGAACTTCCCCCATACCTGTGGCGCTCTGGATGGGAAGCACATCGCCTGCCGGTGCCCTCCAAATAGTGGGTCGCTTGTAGATGCGGATTACAAATTTATCTGGGCAGATATTGGCGGTATGGGCTCCGCGTCCGATGCCCAGATCTACAACGCCTCCGAGCTGAAGGCGTACACAGAAGGTGGCACCATCGGCTTTCCGAACCCTGAACCGCTCGTCGACGGCCAGAAGGATGTGCCGTATTTTCTGATCGGTGACGACGCCTTTGCCCTGCGGCCGACCATGATGAAGCCGTACGGCAAGAGGGGCTTGACCAATGACGAGCGACTCTTCAACTACCGGCTTTCCCGAGCTAGGAGAGTGGTGGAGAATGCCTTTGGCATTCTAGCCAACCGCTTCCAAGTGCTCCTGACGACTATGCAGCACCACCCCTCCAACGTGAAGCTCATCGTCAAGGCGTGCATGGTTCTGCACAACCTCATGAGGACACGCTACCCAGCGCTACAGAACATGCAGCTGGATCGTCCCGAGACAGCCAACAACAACTTTGTGCCTGGAGGTTGGCGAGAGGGCCACAACCTTCCTGACATTAACGTTGTACCTGTTAACCCCAACACTGTGTCCAAGCTAGGAAAGGAACAGCGCAATCTAATTAAAGACTGGGTCGTCTCACCTGCCGGAGCACTGTCATGGCAAGACAGGATGATCTGACAGAACATTTCATCAGTCTCCTGTTGTATGAGATGCTAATATGTTTATATGTCTAGTATAAAATAAACGATATCATTTTATAGATATGAAAACACAATTTTACATGTCTGTTACGTTCTTTCGCTCCCTAATTTAAAGTCATCTAGTTAATGTAATTTTAATGAATCTCCTCTCTTTTTACCTGAAATAATCTTTTACATACATACTAAGAACACAGGGCAAAATAGAGTGACATAGAGACAGAAAGGGGGAGACGAGTTAGAGGGAGGGAGGGAGAGAAGAGATAGAGGGAGGGAGAGAAGAGATAGAGGGAGGGAGAGAAGAGATGGAGTGAGGGAGAGGGAGGAAGAGAGATAGAGAGAGGGAGGAAGAGAGAGAGGGAGATAGAGGGAGGAAAAGAGAGAGAGAAGGAGGAAAGGGAGAAAGGGGAAGGAGAAACATTATTAGAAATATTTTAAATTTAAAGTTTTTATTTATGTTTTAATTTTAATGTTAATTGTACTTTAATATATAACAATTAAATGATGGCATGCCTACTGAACACGGACACAAAAATTAAAAGTGACAGTATATTTATTGAAACATCTTGACATATAAATGTACAAACAATATATATACATATATACATACAAATAAATAAATAAGATAAATACGACTACATATATACATATATACACATACAATCACTTCTCTCCCTTGCCGTTGGCATCAGCTGGCGACTGTGAGGCTGAGGCGAATAAGTCCAAATTGGACCCTAACATGCCCGATATCCCGGATAACCCCGACAAGTTTAAGAGTCCCTCCGGGCTGGCCGACTCAGACAAGTTCACTTCGGGGTCGGCGCGTGTCGGAGTCACCATGTCTGTGGCAGCGCCAGTCCCTGGCCATGGCGGACCCACAGTGGGCGGAGCAACCCCGCGCACCACAACTGTAGGAGAGGCCCTCGTGTGCGGCACCATTCCTAAAGTCCGTACTTGTGCGGTTTGCGGTGGTGGCGGCCGTACCACTGGCAGAGCTGGAGGCAGAGGCTGAGGCGGAAGACTTGGCAGAGGCGGGTGTGGCAGTGGCTGATGAAGACTGTGTGGCACGCCCATATAGCGGTCCACGTACTCCTGTGTCTGCGCAGGCCACTGGTGGGGTTGAGGCTGGTATGTCTGACTTGTAGGTGCAGGAGCCGGTGCAGGAGCAGGAGCAGGAGCCGGTGCAGGAGCAGGAGCAGGAGCAGGACCAGCCCCACAAACCACCGGTGCCACGAATGTTCCTTCCTCCTCCTCCAGATGGTGCGACACCATGCGGTTGAGTGCACCGCAAATGGACACAAACCGCTCCTCTGGCATCGTGAGGATCATGTCCCGCATATAGTTGGCGAATGCCACTCGCTTCGTCACCGCCGGTGGAGGTGGAGGTGGAGGAGGAGGCGGCTGCATCACCTTGAGGATGTCGGCAGACTCATCGAACCTCTTGTGGATGGCAGCGAGGAGGTTGTTGTCGACTGGGGCAGATCGCTTCCCTCTCCCCTTTCCCCGCTCTTGGGATGTAGCGGGAGGAGTGGGTGGAAGATCCTCGTCCATCGCCACCTCCACATCGGTCCCGACATTCTCCTCCACGCTCAGATCGAGCTGCGGAGCCGCGACAGGAGTGGCCAACTGCAAGACAAAATCATAACATAACATAAGTAACATGAATGCAAATCGATATTTCGACAAAAGACACGACAAGTCAACAGTAAATCAAAAATATATAAAGCAAAAATAATTAACGTTAAATGCAAACATGGATTTATAACGACTATATCACGATACATCTATTGTCAATATCTCGATTTAAGAACAACTACACAACAACTCAACATTAAAGAAATAAATAACATTAACAAATTACTAGAATATTAGATGTTGCTAGGACGTAAAACAACAAACAAACAAACAAACATAAATACAACAAAAGCATAACATAACAAACTTAGAATACGATACTAATGGCCGCACTTGTCAGAACGAAAAAAGATTATGTACTTACACTCCTGCAGGGCTCCGGTCGGTGACGGACGACGGACCGCAGGAACCCGAACTTGCGCAGGATCCACTGCTCCCGCTCAGTCAGGTCAGCGGCTCCGTCCCCGCTCTTTTTCTTGTGGAGCCGCGTGTTCGTGTCCCTGAGCGACTTGAACCACTTCTGGAGATGGAGTGTTGTGGTCCCCAGAAGTGTCGCCTGGTCCTCCCACATCTTGGCCTTTCTGTCTGAGCGGCGGTAATCCGTGAGCTTCATGTTCCAAATGATGGGGTTCTCCTGGAGGAAGTCCAACATTTGAGCCTCCTTGAAGACCGACAGAGAACAGTCGCTCTTCTTGGCCCTCCGTCTCTTTGACGTGCCGATGGCAGCGGTGCTGGTGGAGGCGGCGGAGGCAGCGGACGACGCCCGTGAGCTGCCCGCAGAGGCAGGAGATGGCGAGCTGGAGCGGGGACGCCAGCGTTGCGTCATCGACCTCTCCACTTCCATCTCCAGCTCCTCCAGTGGAGAGTGGTGTTCTGGAGAGTAGTGTTGTGGAGAGTGGTGTTCTGGAGAGTGGTGTGGAGAGTGGTGAGGTGGCGAGGCAGGTGAGGAGGCTGGTGATGGAGAGCATTGTAACAAAGTCTGCCTCTTTCTGCCTCTCCCACGGCCTAGTCCTCCTCCTGTAGTTACAGCAGCTCTGGAGGCTGGTGTAGTAGCAGTAGTACTGGTAGTAGTAGTAGTAGTAGCAGTAGCAGAAGCAGCAGCAGCAGTGGTGTTCCTCTTAGCAGGCATGGTGGCAGAGTGAGGGGAGCCTGTTGCTCCAGGCTATATATACCCAGGAGCCACCAAGCGGCGGACCGCGGAGAGATACCATAGGTCGCGCATAGGTTTCGCATACGCTCTCACCCAACCCAAAACATACGCTCCTCATACGCTCCTCATACGCTCCTAAAATATTCATACGCTCCTCATACGCTCCTCATACGCTCCACATGCCAATCAAAACAGTCAAAAAATGTCGCAGCACGCTCCCATACGCTCCTCATAGGCTCCTCATACGCTCCTCATAGGTCCCCCATACGCTCAAACCCACCCGAAAGTTCACCGAAGGTCATCATAGGCCGGCACCAGCACGGCGTACATAGGTTTTCAATACGCTCCCGCCATACGCCGTAATGTGACAGGGCCTTAGCATGAAGGAAAAGATAGTTGAGGTTACTATTTAGTCAGAAAAACAAGAACTAATTGAATAGCCAGCCCCAAATGTGGATTTATTAATCAAAACAAGTATTCAAGAAAGTTTATTGCATGAAACAATTAATTTTTATGTTGTGATCCACTAAGTATTGAAATGCACTGTAAAGAAATCGGCACTTTGAGTTGTGGACATAACAGAATAGAAGGGAACACCAAAAATAATATAGGACTTCAATTTCAAGTTTTTTTCATACAGCTTAGTAGGAAAATTATATTACTGGTCATGGTACTGCACAATATGCTTGCACATGCAACAGTACCAAGGGTTTTCTTGTTGATGCTGGGGTATTCACAGAATAGCATATCCCCTGACAAAACAATCACAAATCAAGCAGGGGACACGACAGTTACGTCCAGAACCAGTTTAATCACCATGGAGTTTTTGATATAAAAAATATATGTGTGCATGCAAAATGAACATTTATTTCAAGTAAGAGCCTCCTTATATTATTTCCTTGACTAACAGGTAATGCAAAATAAAGATCTACTAGGGTGTAAAAAGTCCACATTCTCCATGTAACAAATTCATGCCTTTAAAACACCATATTTCTTTAATGAAAATGTTGGCTTTTTTGTAGGCCTTAATTTGTTCATATATATCCCTCCAAAGTGTAAGAATACCAATTCTATAAAGAAAATACCTCCTCTACTCTTTCCATAATTGCTTTTGACCATTACCTACTGGAAAATACATTGGCCCCCATTTACCATGAAACGACCCATATACATATATACAATGCAGCGGTGAGACTCCCGGCCTCCTGCCGTCGGGTCTCGCGGCTTCCCGGCGGCGGGTCTCCTTCCCCCCGCCCCCCGTCCCTCACACCAAATAATATGAATACAAATGAAAAGTAGTAACCAAAAATAAAATAAATAAAATATAAATGGAATAATATATGTACATGTATAATATATATGCATATGCATATGATATTGGTCAGGTTCCTTGTGTCCATAATCTGATGTTCGTTGGATTTTTTTTGAGATTTGCCAACCATCACATTTTGGAAAGCTTAAGCAAAGCCAAAACAGAAAATCCATGTTTCAGATTGTTTTGATTTGCATAACTAGGCCAAATAGGTCGTTTTAGGGCAAACTGCCCATTTCTCTCATTTTAGTTCTGAAAATTCAAAATCATTGTTGTTGAGTGTATTTTTACATACTAGCAACATGTAGCAACATCTAAGGTCATATCGGGTCTGGTACTGACTTGTGACTGTGGACTCCTGGCCACTGGGAAACCCCGCCGCCGGCACCATGACCCGATATCTCACACAGTCACATTATCCCAGGGCTGCCAACCATTACGATTTCTGCAGAATCATTACGATTTTTTGTCTCTCATTATACCATTACTCCCGTAATCTGAAATATTGCGATAAATCGTCAAATTTCCTAGTAAAAAATGAAAGTTAAATCAACTTTAATAATATAAGTGATTTTAATGATACAGAACTGAAATATAATGTGTTATTTTGAATATAAGCTGAAAATGATGATTGTGTTACAATATTATTGTTATATTCCTGAAATCAAATTTATTTGTAAAGTATAATCTTGAAACTTGCATGATGTACATAATAATGTACTTGAAAAAGAATCACTAGCTTTAAGTGTTTTTTTAACAGTTTGGGAACACAATATGTAATTATATCACATTCCTATGATAGTATTATTAAACACAAAAAACTATTGAAATATATATATATATGGGCCATAGCCTGCGATTCATGCGAAAATCATTACTCTTTCCCATTTTCAAATGTTGGCAGCTATGTTATCCTGATACTGTGCTAACCAGTCTTTTCCCTATCCTATCAATGGCTGAACACCAGGCTAGGAAGCGACAAGTATCAATTTGATAAATCATTGGTTTGACTTGACCAGGATTCTAACTTCCTACCTTCCACCCGGGAAGCCTGTGCTCTACCGATCCAGCCACTGTGTCTGGCATTCAAAATTACTTGTATGAAGTTCTTCTGTTTTCTTGTTTAATGTCCTAGCAGCATCTAAGGTCATCAGGATGGGTACCGACTTGTGACTGTGCACTTATGGTGACTTGATAGTGCTGCCCCACTGGGAGACCAGTTCGCCAACATGACCGAGTATCCCACAGTCACATTATCCTGATACTATGCTAACCAGTGAATAGTTGAGTCAAAACAAGCAACTGCTAAGAACCTAGCTAGCTGTGATACACAATTACAATACATAATTGACATGAACAAGTGTGATACCCAACTGGCATGAACAGCTGTGGTGCACAATTGACATGAACAATTATGATTCAAAATTGACATGAACAGTTATGATACACAATTACCATGACAGTAATGATACACAATTGACATGAACAGTTATGATACACAATTGACATGAACAGGTACTTTAGAAGAGTGATTCTATTGTCATCATTTAAACAGATGCCAAGTAATTATGCTAATTTGCCAAAAGCTACTATGACATCACTTACTCCAATGTCACTCATCATTGTCTCCACCATTATTTCTACTGTGGTTCTGCCTTTCAATGGTTGAGTCCTCATCATTATCACATGAAGTGCTGCACATGAAAAGATCACCACATGTTAACATCTTAGCCCAGCAGGAACATGTCTATGCTGAACTGTCTGTCTTGCACTGACACCTTACCATCACAATAATTACCTCAGGTGCAGGGAGAAGGTATGTGGTAGTCTGAGGCGATCAGATGTGTCCTGGTATTCATTCTTCAATGGATCGAGAAATGTTTGCTGGGAAATGGATACACCACCCCAAACATATAACTGGAAATGCACCCACATGATATGCTGCTTCAAAGTACCAACAGTTGTGATACCCTGCTGTTTTTAGCCATGTTTATACATAACTGGACTTCAGTGCATACATGTCAGATATGTACCTTGACCAGAGCCACTTGTACTTGATTCTGTCCATGGCAAAAAATATCTTGCTGAATTTTTCATCAGTTTGAAGATGATGGTTTAAGTTGGCTTCCATGAAGCTGCAACAAAATGCATAATGACCTCTACTCTGTCCTGGCCTTAATCATGACACTTTTTTAGCAGTAGCTCATTCCTGAAGTCTCTCTACCAAGTTCTCACCGAAGATGACTTGGAGCAGGCAGTTGAGGTTTTCTTCACTGATTCAGCTTTCAGCGCTCTGTCATGTTCTCCACAAGCAGTTTGAATGTCATATGTTGCAACAATGCATACTTTCTTGAGATGTAGTTTGTCCTTGAAGAATTCTTCGATTGCCATCTCAGAGAGTCACATGAGTATATGTGAGCCTGAAGTGAGCATTTGTAATGGGTGTGTCATTGTGTGATAACAAGCGAAATATTTCTCCTATAGTAGGATTTAAAACCACACCCCTTGCACTCTATGTTAGTGTGCTAACTATTATAACACCTAGGCTCCTAGATGTCATCACGCTGTCCACATATTTATGTGGCTACTTGCCTGAGAGGCTGAGTACTACACTCGTCCCCCTAGAATTATGAGTTTTTTTAAGGGTTTCTGTCCATAAATCGTTTTAATGCTTGCCATTATATACATACAGGCAATGCACTTACACATACATAGGGTCGGTTTAACAACCATACATCATGAAGCTTGTACAGGATCCAGGTCATGGCAACCTGTGTTGTGGGTGGTGATGACAATGGTGAATGCTGCACCTAGAGCTGGTTTTTAAAACCAAGCCTCTTGCATTCCGGGCTAGTGTATTAACCATTACACCACCTAAGCTCCCTGATGTCATCACCCTATTCATGCCTACCTGTGTATGTGGCTCCTTGCCTGAGAGGTCAGTGCATTTCAAAATCTGTCTTGAATTTGTAGATCCATAAACATCGGTTTTGTCCATGCATCACCTATGCTAGAGTTCTCGATGGATGCACCTAGACCTCTCAATCCCGCTATGATGACATGCAGCTCTTCCAATTTGGGAACAACTATACCTTTTAAGTCAGGCTGAGCATCCGGTACCTGAATTACTTTCTAATAGAGGGCAAAGTCACAAGAAATGATAGTCAGGTATCTTTCCCAAGAAGAAAAGTGATTTTATCCCCAAATTACTGTTACCACAGTAATCAACAGTTAGAATGCAACATTTTAATAGCTTATGAAACTCATTGTTACTGATTTAAGCATAATCCATCATCAGTTGGATATTTTTATTGCTTCAAAATTTAAATTTAGACAAAAAGGTGATTTTCACCTCAAATCTGCTGTTTCCATGGTAAACAATATATTGAAAAAATCTGAAACATAATTTTTTTTAGTTAAATAGATTCTAATCTTTTCAAATATCTATAGGTTTGCTACTCTCCAAAAAAATCCGGCGAAATTACACAAGGAACCTGACTATATGGGTTGTTCTGAGAAAAGGTGGTCCATAATGGGTAACTCAGTTTGAAAGCTCATAATATTATTGTTTTTCATGAAATCGACCAATTTGCATTCCTCATTATGTTGGTATGATAAAGAGATAGCCTAAACAAAATCATTGACTTCTATGGGATGCCGTAACGGTCCTTACATTTCGTGTCCACTTTGAATAGGAATGTTCAAACTCCCTTTGCACTGGGAAGCACATTTTCTGGGAGCTCTTTTTACACAACATTGTCAGAGAATCAAAAGATATTTGCATCCTAAAATGTGAAAAAGTGTAATTGTTTGCACGTAAACAGCATATGTAAGTGAAATATTACAATTTTTCAATTTTTGAAAGCTCATTGCAGCCAAACAATCTGTTGAATCTTCCTTAAATTTGGCAAAGTATTAGAATACCCATTCTCTGATAATACTAGATATTATTTATATCAATATTATATCTAAAAATATGGAAAATATTGCATTTTGATTGAACATATAGGGACGAATTATCAGAAAACCAAATATATCAATTTGTAAAATCTTTAAATGTTCTTTATCAGGTAGAGGCCACGACTTGGATTTCAAAACGTCTTGAAAAAGCAAGACGTTCTGAAAAACCAAGCCAGTTTACATGTAGAAACAAATAGGGGTGACCTGTCACAGTCTGCCACTACTTTAATATTGAAGATGGAACCTAGGAAAATACATCATTAAAATGGCTATAAGTAGCTCTTCAAAGTTCATGTGAAGAAAATGCTCCTGTGTATAGTATGTTCATAATATTCAATTAAAACTACATTAAAATAAAGAGATAATCGTATTTTGCCTATAACATTGTGCTGTTTTTATTCTATAATTAGTCATTTTTACTGGTGAAACATCATGGTCTATTTAAACAAGTATTTTTCTTAGAATCAAAAACCTGGACATAGTTAATGAGAAATAACCAACAATATGAACAAATCATGATGAATAGCATCATATATGCCATTACTCTAATGTACACAGGCAGATGGGTTGTTGTTTTAGCATTCTACACAAGGATGGCCACTGGAGCTGGGTGTGGGTGTTGGTTGGGTGTGGGTGTTGGTTGGGTGTGGGTGCAAAGTGGGATTTCTCTGTGTGGTATATTCATAGGTACTCCAAAGTGGTCGTATACGTTGTCCGCAGCGCAAAATTTGACCTATTTTAACCGTTTTAAAAAGGCTTGAATCTCCACTAATTCTGCTTGGTTTGAAATAAAAATTATATCAAATTAAAGCTTGTTCTTTTGTCCTTTAGGGTGTCTGATTTTTAATTATCATTATGAAATAAATCACAGTCAATGGACACTTGTTGGCGGGTACCATCGGCAGCTCTGAGCATGCTCGCCGATTTTGTTTTCATCCAGTCTGAGCTACTTCCTTCCCTAATATTGATACCTTGGTGAGTACAGTGACCTGAGCTAAAAATAACCACCAATGAAAGACAGAAGAATCTAGGCTTCATTAGCATATCAAGCATGACTGTTTTTGAGTGGGAAATTTGATTGAACTGAAGGAGTGAAAACATTAAGACATTAATCCTCCTTGAAAATTGATCAGGATCGTTTTGAAAATTATATCATCAGAAAGCTTAAGTCTTCCTCTACCTAACCAGAACAATATTTGGTTGAGATTTATATCATGCGCATCAAGGTTGGTCTGAGAAGTGACTGCTGCAAGAATGTGGTCATTGTCAGCTCGCGATGCCTAAAAGTGAATGTTGTCTTTCTTTCTCTGATCAGTTAGAAAATGATGTCATCATTTAGAGCTTTTAATTCTGGTTATTTTGGTATAAAGATTGCAGGGATAGGACAATTAGAACGGGAGTTATGCTATTTTTCTTAATTTTATTGTCAGCTTGCGATGCCTAAAAGTGAATGTTGGCTTTCTTTCTCTGATCAGTTAGAAAATGATGTCATCATGTAGAGCTTTTAATTCTGGTTAATTTGGTATAAAGATTGCAGTGATAGGACAATTAGAACGGGAGTTATGCTATTTTTCTTAATTTTATTGTCAGCTTCCGATGCCTAAAAGTGAATGTTGGCTTTCTTTCTCTGATCAGTTAGAAAATTATGTCATCATGTAGAGCTTTTAATTCTGGTTATTTTGGTATAAATATTGCTGTGATAGGACAATTAGAACGGGAGTTATGCTATTTTTCTTTATTTTACTGAATTTATTATTGGTGGTTGCTGAAAATTAAGGAATTTAGCAAGTTTGACATGAAATTTCAGAAAGAATACTAACAGTGATGGTCTGTACACAATTGAGCTTCTTATTTGTACTATAGAGATTGAGATTCTTTAATATTGGACAGATCATATGCAAAATAGCTTCCAGGTGGGACCCTAAAAACCAAGATTTGGCTAATTTGGAAATGTGCACAAATCGGGGTAAAAAAATCAATCTTTAAACACTCATAACTTTTCAGCTATTCAATCAATCTAAATGATTTTTATATCATTGAGATCCAATTTAAAAGATCTGTACAGAGATATAACTTGTAATACTGACCTGTTGAAAATAGAAATCACTTTGGAGTACCTAATATTCACCATACAGTATATGTGTATGTGCATATATACACGCATATATGTGGATATATATGCATATATATACATGTAGATATGTATATATATCATATATAAATATATACGCATATATACATATAAGATATATATGTGTATGTGCATATATACACGCATATATGTGGATATATATGCATATATATACATGTAGATATGTATATATACACATATATATATGCATATATAAATATATACGCATATATACATATAAGGTATATATGCGCATATATACACATACATACATGTAGGTTTAACCGTTCGGCTATTCTGCCCCCGCTTAAGGCGAGCCTAACGTGTTAATTTTATGTAATATTATGTAATATTTTCCATGTGAATTTCCTGGGCCTGCCGCGGGCTGCTGCGGCTCCTCCCGTCTGCAGTTAGTCCGTCACCGTCGGTGTCCTCCCCGTGCTAAAGGCGGATAGCCAGAGTTTCGTCTACATACGCAATTTGCCATCGAGCGCATTTATCAGCCTAAAGTATCTCTAGATCTATAAATTAGGTTATTTCAACTAACTGGCTGTCCCCTTCGCTTTTCGGGGTATTATTTAGGTTACTGAGTGATTCCAGAAGTTGGCGTCCAGTCAGAGATGCTGCCGCGGTCA
The DNA here is from genome assembly GCA_030323885.1 of Branchipolynoe longqiensis. Lineage (NCBI taxonomy): Eukaryota > Metazoa > Annelida > Polychaeta > Phyllodocida > Polynoidae > Branchipolynoe > Branchipolynoe longqiensis. The sequence continues at coordinate 69,809,495 of CM059186.1, read as the reverse complement.
CTGATAATCAGTTCTAAGTTAATGTCTTTAATTTCCGCCCTAAAGTAACACTACGTTAATTCTGTGAATGGGTTGTCATTATATTCCTGCAGATGGGTGAGTAACTGCATAAGGCTTGCTTAGGCTTAAGGCCCTTAATTACATATAAAGCAATCGAATATCAGGTTTTCCATAGCGGTTAATCTACAGTAATACTGGAGGATAGTAAAGAATGCAAGGAATGTCTCAATCCACCTTCACAAGAGCTCACGACTTTATTCTTACCATAACTAACAAGAATACCAGCGAAATATGCATATTAAATGACGAAGTAAATGACTCCCCTCCTCCCCTGTCGTTTGGTTAATTTAGTTTTTGGAATTTATGTCGTAAAAAGCCTAAATATCGGCTGAAATGACAGCGCGCAAAAGCACATCTGCCGGGTCAGGCCCCGAACGCCCGACCTCCTCTCGTTGCTTAGCTAGTCGCCAAGCAACGCTTTACCGCCGCGAACCCTCGCATGCACAAGCGGAAGCAATTTGCGTGCCCGTGGACCGAGTGCGCAAATTGCTCAAGGCGAGTAGCCACGCCCACTTCACTGGTATGTATATACACACATATATATACGTGTATATATGTGTATATATGGACATCTATATGTGCATATATATACATATATGTATGGATATACTGGTACTGGTAGTACCCCTATCCTCAAACTTAAAAACAACGTTTGGCAACAGTCATGGCTCAATGACCATGACCCACATCCCCACTAAGTTTTTCAGTTAGTCAGTTTACAGATGCATCCCCACCCTAGCCTCTTTGTGTTGGTGTAACCCTGCCAGCCATATAGACCAGGTTAGTGGTAGTCATGCATGGTTGCCCCACCTGCCCCCCCCCCCCCCCAACCACACACACAAGGTAAAACAATACCCACACAGCAACACTGGTCTGCAATCCACACCCCCACCAGCCGACCTCTAGCCACACCAATCTTGTCAATGATGATGTGGTGATATTTATTTTAATTTAATTTAATTTAATTTATATTTAAATTGATTTATTTATTATCCTTACTTTTTAATTTTTTTCAGATTATTTCTATCCATACTATTTGCTCATTATTCACATGCTGTCAGGACCTCCCAGCATTCTGCCGCCAATTGGACCACTCTGGGTTTAGCAGTTCCTCTATAGCTCAGGGGCCATATGCAGGAGTCAGTGATAGCGGCTTTTGGTGTTACAGCCTATTACCGGGTAGCTATCACCGAAGTCGGGAACTGTATGCAGGAGCGCGTAACACTTTCATTATAGCTAAACGTGAATTTATTTATAGATTTGGGAAATCCCTCTGCGTCTGTACCCATATATTAGGCTTAAATATATTAAATGCTATCATATTTAACAGAATTAGCTACCCAATAAGTGAAATTTAATCAATTTAACCCTAAATTCGAAGCGTTATTAAGGCTACCGCCGCATTGACAGCGATATTAATACTACAGTAAACAGTACAGTAAACAAACCGCCACCGCCGCCAGTATGGAAAGCAACGTCGATGCGGCGGCTGCGGCGATTTGTTTACTTTACGTTTGTCGATTCGAAAATATAACTATTAATATCGCCTCCAATGTGGCGGTAGCCTTAATAAAGCTTCGAATTTAGGGTTAAATTGATTAAATTTCACTTATTGGGTAGCTAATTCTGTTAAATATGATCGCATGGAATAGATTTGATACCTAACACCACCTGTAAGCCAGCTACTTTTCTGGTTTAGCTTAACCTAGTTTAAGCTTGTGGTGTTAGGCCTAACACTGCGCCATGCATACCAACTTTTTGGCGCTAAACCAGAAATCCCGTCTAAACACGTTTTGGCTCGCTAACATTGCTTCATGCATATGGCCCCTGATGGCAGAGTGTTGGTCTCGAGATCAGAGGGTAACTGGTTCGAATCTTGGAACCAGAATACTTTTTTTGTAAAGAATGTCTTAATAATTTCTTTTTTAAATGCATAATTATATTAATATTAGTCAACTTTACCGGGCTTGACTTTATCCCGGGTCAACTTTACCCCGGGTCGACTTTACCCCACCTCAACTTTACCCCGGTTAGAGTTACCGGTTCGATGTTACCAGGCTTGATGTGACCCGCCTCGATGTTACCCACCTCGACATTACTCACCTCAACATTTCCCACCTCGACGTTACCCATCTCGACGTTACCCGCCTAAACGTTACCCACCTAAATGTTACCCGCCTAAACGTTACCCAACCTGACTTTACCCGACCCGACTTTACCTGACCTGACTTTACCCAACCCAACTTTACCCAACCCGACTTTACCTGACCCGACTTTACCCGACCCGACTTCACCCGACCCGGATTCACCTGACCCGACTTCACCCCACCCGACTTCACCCCACCTGACTTCACCCCACCTGACTTCACCCAACCTGAGTTTACCCAACACAACTTTACCCGACCCGTCTTTAGCCGACCCCACTTTACCCAACACCACTTTACCTCACCCCACTTTACCTCACCCGGGTTTACCCGACCCGAGTTTACCCAACCCGACTTTACCCAAACCAACTTTACCCGACCAGACTTTACCCGACCCGACTTCTCCCGACCCTACTTCACCCCGCTCGACTTCCACCCCACCCAACTTCCACGACCCAAGTTTACCCGACACGACTTTACCCGACCAGTCTTTACCCGACCCGACTTTACCAAACCCCCACTTTACCTCCCCCCACTTTACCTCACCTGAGTTTACCCGACCCGAGTTTAAACGGCCCGACTTTACCCGGCCCGACTTTACCCGGGTCAACTTTACCCGACTCAACCCTACGGGCCTCGATGTTACACACCTCGACATTACACACCTCGATGTTACCCGCCTCGACGTTACCCGCCTAAACGTTACCCACCTAAACGTTACCCGACCCGACTTCACCCACCCTGAGTTCACCCGACCTGACTTTACCATAACCCCACTTTACCCAACCACACTTTACCTCACACCGCTCTACCTCACCCGAGGTTACCCGACCCGAGTTTACCCAACGCGACTTTAGCTGGGTCGACTTTAGCCGGCTGGACATTAATCACCTCGACTTTACCCGGGTCGACGTTACCAGGCTTGACGTTACCCGCCTGGACATTACCCGCCTCGATGTTACCCACCTCGACGTTACCCACCTCAATGTTACCCACCTTGACGTTACCCGCCTTGACGTTACCCACCTCGACGTTACCCACCTCGACGTTACCCACCTCGACGTTACCCACCTCGACGTTACCTGCCTCGACGTTACCAGCCTCAATGTTACCCACCTCGATGTTACCCGCCTCGACGTTACCCGACCCGACTTCACCCAATTTGACTTCACCCGATTTGACTTCACTCGATTCGACGTCACCCGACCCGAGTTCACCCGACACAAATTTACCCGACCCGACTTTACCCGACCACACTTTACCCGACCACACTTTACCTCACCTCACTTTACCTCACCCGAGTTTACCTGACTCAACTTTACCCGACCCGATCTTACCCACCTCGACTTTACCCGGCTTGACGTTACCCGCCTCGAAGTTACCCGCCTCGACGTTACCCACCTCGAGTCGGGTGAAGTCGAGTCGGGTAAAGTCGGGTGAGGTAAAGTGGGGTTGGGTAAAGATGAGTCTGGTAAAGTAGGGTCAGGTAAAGTCGGTTCGGGGAAAGTCGGGTCAGGTAAAGTGTGGTCGGGTAAAGTTGGGGCGGCTAAATTTATGTGGGGTGAAGTCGGGTCGGGTGAAGTCGGGAAGGGTGAAGTCGAGTCGGGTGAAGTCGGGTCGGGTGAAGTCGAGTCGGGTGAAGTTGAGTCGGGTGAAGTCGAGTCGGGTCGGGTGAAGTTGGGTCAGGTAACGTGGAGGCGGGTAACGTGGAGGCGGGTAACGTGGAGGCGGGTAACGTGGAGGTGGGTAACCTGGAGGCGGGTAACGTGGAGGCGGGTAATGTGGAGGCGGGTAACGTCGGGGCGAGTAACGTCGAGGCGAGAAACGTCGAGGTGGGTAATGTCGAGGTGGGTAACTTTGAGGCGTAAAAGTCGAGCCGGGTAAAGTCTAGTCGGGTAAAGTGTAGTCGAGTAAAGTCGGGTCGGGTAAAGTCGAGTCGGGTGAACTCGGGTCGGGTGAACTCAGGTCAGGTGAAGTCGGGTCGGGTGAAGTCGGGTCGGGTGAAGTCGGGTCGGGTGAAGTCGGGTGGGGTGAAGACGAGTCGGGTAAAATCGACCCGGGTAAAGCCGAGCCAGGTAAAGCCCAGTCGGATAACGTCGAGCAATGTCGAGTTAGGTAAAGGCATATTTATTAATATTATTATAATTATGCAATACAAAAAAAGTAGTTCTTTTAAAAAAAAAGTATTGCAGTTCCAAGATTCGAACCGGTTACCCTCTGATCTTGAGACGAACACTGTGCCATCTGAGCTACAGAGGAAGTGCAACCCACAATGGTCCAACTGGTGCCAGAATGCTGGGAGGTCCTGAAAGCATGTGAATAATGAGCAATCAATATGGCTAGGAATAATATGAACAAAATACAATAGTAAGGATAATAAAAAATAAATTTGAAAATAAATTCAATAAAATTTAAATAAATATCACCACATCATCATCGATTCATGACTGACCAGCATGGTGTAGCTAGAGGTGGGCTGGTGGGGGTGTGGGTTGCAGACCAGTGTTGCTGTGTGGCTATTGTCTTACTTTGTGTGTGTGGGTGGGGGGGAGGGGGGTAGGAGGCATCAGGGCAGGGGAATCCCTAGCCTGGCCTGTCTGGCTGTCAGGGTTACACCAACAGAACTGTTTAACTGAAAAACTTAGGGTGGATGTGGGTCATGGTCATTGAGGCATGACTACTGCCAAACCTTGTTTTTAAGTTTGAGGATAGGGGTACTACCAGTACCAGCACATCTTGGGAACACCCCCACCCCCACCCCCATCCCCAACTTGTGGGCAACAGAGTGAAAGGGTGTGTTGTGGAAGTGAGTTTGGTAAGAGGGGGTATATACCTGGGAGGATGGTGCTATTTATATAATAACCAGAAATGATGTACACAATTATGTTATTGTTTAAAGAAATTGTTTATGGCACTGAAAATTCTGCATATATGTGTATATAGACACATATATCCACATAAATGCGTATATGTGTATATAATTATGCATATATATGCTTATAAGCGTACCATTATATACACATTTTACCTCGGTATACCGCCTCTGGCTAGCCGCAGGCTAGGGAGAAGGAAGCACATCCGGTCCAGCAATTAGCATAAGTGACTCACAACGGGAGGACGTTTGTGAGTTGCTCCAACAGGATTTATCTACTAAGACTACTTATTCACAAAGTAAGTAATGGAATCTTAGGTTAAATTGTGTATTATGCTTTATAGCATCACATTATGAAAGTTCAGAACTTTCTCAGGTCCCTTTTGGACTTTGTACGTGTTTTTTACTTGAGGATAGAACACTGGGTGCCGCTGGCACACACGAAACCGATAGTCCTTTGTTCTATCGACACCTGTTTTTGAGACAGGGAGAAATGGTAACCCGAGTTGCTCATTTCCTAAGAAAATTCTCCCGGATCCTGAATAGAGGATGTTGTTGGGGATGCTTCTGGGTGTTTTTTATAGACACCCCAGACCGGTTTTAAGGCGAACCTCCGAGTTTCGTAATATTTTCTCCAACTTGCTGGCGTCGTAGCCGCGGGTGGGAGAAGTGTACGGAACAGAGAGAGTGGGCGATCTGAGGATCGATACCCCCCGTTTGGTTGGTTTCGTTACCCTAAACCTACGGCAAAATTTAGCTTCACGCCTGTACTGAAACGTTGTAATACACGCTATTCTGTACCTGTTACCTCAACCCAGTTTACTGGTTACACTTTGTGTAGTTGAGATGATTCCGGTTAAGTAACACTTTTGTCGTTACAGGAACCGATGGCCACTCGGCGGAATAAGCCGCCTGCGGCAGCCGAGGGCATTGCCCCTACGGATTACGATTCGTCACCAGCGGCTACGGCTCCGCCGTCCCCACAGCCCGGGGCACAGACGTCCGACCGGGACAGTGACCAGCCACCTCAACCAAGTGATTGGGAGGCTAAGATGGCAGCTATGATGGAGGAAAAGATGCGCCAATTCCAGGCTCTTTCCTTTGCGGGCCCTCCCCAAATCCCTGATGAGGATTGGGAAGACTTTTCCGACGACGAGGAAGACACGGTTTCGGCCCCCGAGGTTCCGAAACCGAAAGCGCGCGGCAAGAAACGCCGCACAGTAAGCAGCTCAGGTGATGAGTTCACCAAGGCCGCTAACGCTAAACGCCCTAAGAAGTCGAAGAAAAAGAATAAGAAAAAGAAAGACTCGTCCTCGGACTCGTCAGACGACTCCTCTTCCACGGAATCAGATTCCGATACGGAACGCGCTGGGGTGTACGCCAAAATAGGCGCTAAGGTTGGGAAGAAGATTGTCAAGAAAAAGGCAAAAAAGGTTCGTACCACAACCATGATGAGGAAAACGGTCAATGGCCATTTTACAACCTTCAAACCAGCTGAGGTCATTAATAAATTGACTGAACAGATCTCCGGCGTCAAAGGTATTCCCGCTACGGTATGTAAGGAGATGGATGCTGGCATCCATCTGTCAGACGAACGTCGCCGCTATGAAACTGCCCTATCTTTGATCCATAAGGCAGTTTTGGGGTCCTTGACTTCCATTATCCCGGTTGCAAACCGGATGCAAACCGAGAATAAGTTCTCATCCTTGGCTCGGGTAATGGACAGGGGCATTGCCTTGCTCGCTGCGGCGAGTAACTACATGACACATCGCCGCTTCGAAAATGTGTTCAAATCCATCACTACCGACGCGGGCAAAGAGGTCACCCGGTCAAAGAAGATGACTGATCATGACGGCAAGGAATACACAGTGTATTCCGGACCTACCCCCATCAAAGGCAAACCTCTGGACAAGTCCAAGATGTTTGGGGGTCAGCTTGCCTATCTGTACAAGCAAGTAGAGGTGGACACTAAGAGTGCCAAGAACACGGAACTCAAGGGCCGTAAATCCCAAAACCCACTCGGGTTCAGACGAAGCAGGACGGATTTTCGCTTCCGCCGGGGAGGAAGGCCGTTCAGGGGAGGCCCATCCTTCGCATTCAGCCAGAGGGGAAGAGGTCGAGGCGACAGACAACCCTCAAACTGGAACGACAACCGCGGTTACAAAAGGGAGTTTGTTCCCAAGCCGCAGTTCCCCAAACCAGGGAACAAGTAGAGAACGCCACACAAACTTTTCAGCCTCCTGGCCCTGAAATGGTCACAGAGGAAACACAAACTGACGTAAGCTTTTTTCAAGCGGGCAACATTGTTAATTATTTAGAGCAATGGCAACAATTAACCACAAACCCAGAGGTTATTAGTATTGTTAAAGGCATTGCAATTCCTTTCACACAATTACCTGTCCAGAAAAGAGCACCTTTTCCATATAAATTCAATTCGCAAGAAAGATTTCAATTAAATGAACAGGTTAGGCTTTTTGAAGCCAAAGGCATCGTCAAAAGAGTACAACATGCTAAAGGTGAATTTATTTAAAATATTTGACAGTAGTTAAGGCAGGGGGAGGTGTTGTTGGTAATAGGGACATTGACGGGAGAAGAAAAAGAAATAACCGGGTCAATTATATCAGTGTTAAACATGTATCTATTTCAGAGCCCACGCATGGCGCGGGTAATGGCGCAGATGATAACCATGTATTCATTACAGATGACGCGGCTGGGAAGAGCCCGGGTGGAAAATGTCATAAGCCAATAAAAAACACTCTCGATACTAAAAATTATTTGCTTGATATTGCTAGGGTGAGTGATGCCGGCGATGGGGGGGAAGCCCGCCAGGCCGCTGTTGTGCATGAACGTTTTAACTATGGCGGTGACGAACGGAATTCAGTAGGTCATGCAGACACCACAGATTTGATCAGTGCCAACCGCCCTGATAATCGCCATGTCACGGATATGAACAGTGTCAGGGCTAGGAAGGTGATAGATGGTAAGAATAATGTCAACTTCAAAACTACTGCCGATGTAAACTGTTTCAGGTCTGATAAACGTGTGACTGGTAGGAATGATACCGATGGCATAATTAGCATTGATGCAAACTGTTTATGCTCTGTCGGAGGTGTAGTGGTTACAGGTGATGCCGACTGCATGATCGGTGCCAATATTAACTGTCGGTTCGGGTGAAGCTGTCGCTGGTAGTACGAATAGCCTCGGCAGGGGCACGATAAATGTTAGCTACACAGACACCCCAGTAAGGGGCGATTATGCCTCACTCACACAAAATGAAAATTATACCTCACTTACACTAAATAAAAATAAGGGGGAAGCTGGGTCGGAAGCTTTCACGGCGGCCGACCATTTTGACTATATCGGGGATGCGGGACAAGGTCCATTTTTTTCCGATAAAACCATGGGGAACGGCTAGGCCACCTCCACGTGGAAACCCCAGAAGGGGGGGGGGGGGATGCTATCCCAATAAGAAAAGGCGGGAAAATACATAGTGAGGCAGACCTCGGTGAGGGCGATAACACCGGGGACGCAAACAATCACGCCCGCCACTCCCAGTACAACGGCTATGACGCCGATGCCTCAGATGTCAGAGGCGTGAGGAGAAGTTGGGCGACCACAAATAACACATGTGGCACTGGCACCCCCGCAGATGGGGGGATTAAGGGGGAATGGCAGTAACCACACACATGCCGAAGCCGGATACGGCGCCCCTGGTAGCGGCACCGACCCCAACGGGATAAGCCCACATGGGGGGGATTACATCACCCGTTGGGCGAGCCGCCCCGAAGATGAAGGGGTGGGGGTGGCTATTGGTGGTTTACAAGGACCACGCCCTCCTGGTGACAGTAAAAGAAGACAACGACTCCCAATGTACTTTTGGGGTATACAATGAATGCACAGTGGCACATGCACCTGCACCCATTATGTTGCGGGCTGCTTGGCACAACTCCGCCCCTGCCGCGTATTCACTGAACTGTTCCTCAGGGGGGACACAGACCCAGACGGCCAATGCCTATTAATGGGGACTGTTTTTGGTTTTAATGTAATCAATCCCGACTGCACGCTAGAATATAACCCGGTTTGTAAGCTCCCGGGTGACTCTGCAGATATTAACGCCATCACTAAGAAATTAAAGAGCGAGATAGATCGGGGTTGCATAACAGTAGTAGATGCCCCTCCAGCTTGTATACATAATGTTTTCTGTGTCCCAAAAGATGACGGTGGTAGTAGGACGATTGTGGACTGTAGTCATCCCGCAGGCGCCTCTGTCAATACTTGCACCAATCAGGTTAGGAAAAAAAATTCTTACAACAGTGTAGACACGGTGGCTGAGGTGATGGAGAGGGGGGACTACATGGCCACAGTGGACATAAAGGATGCCTATCGAGCAGTCTGCATCCACCCCCGTGACCGAGACAGGCAGGGCCTCCATTGGGTATTTACTGCTGACAAGAATGAGCAATGCACCTACATGAAAGACAACAGGCTATGTATGGGACTCTCTTCTAGCCCGTATGTCTTCAGCAAGATCTCGGATTTTGTTGTGAGATGCGCGGTGAGGGAGGGGGTTACCAGAGTCATTAACTATTTAGACGATTTTTGCATAGTGAGTGCGAGCCTCGCAGAAGGCTGCAGGGACCAAAGTGTAATAATTGCGATTCTCAGACGACTCGGTTTCTTCGTGAGTTTTGGTAAATTGAGCTCCCCTAGCACTGCTGTACGGTTTTTAGGGATCATTATTGACTCGGTCGAATTGGAAATGAGGCTCCCCGAAGACAAGCTTAGTAAACTGAACGTGATCCTCGGGGAGGTGAAGGGCAAACGTAAAGTAACCCGGAGGGAGCTCGAGAGGCTGGGGGGCTTGTTGGCTCATTGCAGCAAGGTGGTAAAGGGTGGTAGGACCTTCTGTCGCCGCATTTACGATGCGATCGGTAGCGTACGAGAGCCACATTTCAAAGTTCGACTCTCCAGAGGTTTTCGTGATGACGTAGATTGGTGGAGCGGTTTTGCGGCTCGTTTCAATGGTAAAGCAAAAATACTCAGCTCCTTCGCAGCACATCTCTCAACATACAGTGACGCCTCCGATTTTGGCTATGGGGCCCTTCATGGGGGGGACTGGATTGCCGGGGCCTTTGGCCAAACCGAGGATGGGGACCTAGGAGCGAGTCTCGGCCACCATCATCTCAGTCCTGATGAGCTTAGCTCCACAGCCCACATCAATGTGAGGGAGATGTGGGCGGCCTATGCCGCAGCACTCAAATGCAGCGGCTCCTGGAAGGACTGTGCGGTTGTGATGGTCACTGACAGCACGACGGTCAAGGCCGCCCTCAACTCCGGGCGATCCAGGCGCCCTGAAATCATGTTCTATCTCAGACGCCTATTCTGGGTGGCCTCTGAGTACAATTTTGAATTTTCATCCGTTTTTATTCGAAGCAGGGAGAACATAATCTGTGACGCACTGAGCAGGCTGGACGACCCAGCCAGTGCGGGCCGCATATCTGAGGCGGACCCCGCTGGTAGTCTATGCTGTAGAGACCTGTTCAGTAAGGCCCTACCTTCGTTTTGCAGGGATAACAGAGCTTGTGAGAGAGAAGCAAGGGTTCCAAAGCAGGTTGTATGCCCCCAACTCGATAGCTACGCGGGGAGTGCAGGTGAGGAGGTACTTGGAATTTATTAACGAATTCTCAGAGTCACACTCCCACCTCCCCTGCCCCCCAGGCCAGGTGGCTCTATACGCCACCTGGCTCGCTAGATCTATGAAATATTCGTCCATCCTCAACTACCTGAGCGGACTGAACAATTTCTTGAAGCAGGGGGGGGCATCCCCTATACCCTATACGGACTTTGAGATTGCTTCGACCCTGAGGGGGATTCGCAGGAAGTGCTCGGTCGCACCAAAACAAGCGGTCCCTATACTACCCGAGATGTTCTCTTTTCTCACGCTTAATCCGGGCCATGTAGCCTGGCGTGCAGCGCTCCTATGCAGCTTCAGGGCCCTGCTCAGGAAGTGTCAGGTCATCTCCTCCGAGTCCGCGCTCCGCAGACAGGACTTCCGTTTCTTCCCCTGGGGGATGCTTATAAGCATAAGGCGATCAAAGACCATCCAATTTAAGGAAAGGGTGCTGGAGATCCCGGTGGCGCGCTGCCAGAACCTCGAAATATGCGCGGTCCACTGGACCGAGCGCCATTTTGAGCAGTTGCCGGCCTCCTCTGGAGACATGGCGTTCAGGATACCGTCTGTGGGCGGAGGCTCCTCCCCGCTCCCTTATAAGGTCTACCAGTCAACCCTACGCTTCTTCGCAGGAAGAGCAGGCCTCGATCCGACCACGATCTCCTCCCACTCACTGAGGAGAGGAGGATGCACCTTCCTCTCCCTGTGCGGGGCCTCCATAGAGGAGCTCCGCACAAGGGGGGACTGGCGGACAGACACAGTATTTACCTACCTCAAGACCCCCCTCTCCATCCGCATCATGAACGACATGAGAGTAGCAACGTTGCTCGCAGCGACACCGATAGATGAAACGGACTTGTACTAAGAGACTGCCTGGGTGGGGTTGGGGTATCTCAGATATTGGTCACCTTCGATATTGGCATCATATCCCCTAAGCCAGAGAATATATCATCTCAACCCACTTCCTTGTCTTGTCTTATCATTGTACTGTAGCAAAGACTTTATGTGATGTATAAAACTTATGCGAGTATAAAGGCGCGTAAGGGAATATCCCCTACTGGCCACCCTGATTCTGTGTACTACTTTATGGGTGGCCCCTCCCCTGGGTGGGACAGCTGGCGCCACCCCCCCAGTGCCGCGGATACTGTCACTCGCGCACTGGAATTTTATTTTATTAGGCTAGGGCATCATATCCCCTAAGCCAGAGAATATATCATCTCAACCCACTTCCTTGTCTTGTCTTATCATTGTACTGTAGCAAAGAATTTATATATATATATATATATATATATATTTTACCTCGGTATACAGCCTCAGGGTAGCCTCAGGCTAGGGA
>CM059186.1:69753218-69796912 GCA_030323885.1 Branchipolynoe longqiensis | reverse complement strand
CATGAACAGGATGTTGCGCTATGATGCTATTAGTGTGGCGTGTCACACATCGATGAAGAAGAAACACGCGTAACGGCGAACATTTATTTCGCGATACAAAATCCAATAATGGATCAAATCTCTTCTCACCATGATTTTCAAATATACCGTGGGCATCTACACACCTACTGATGATGTGGTGTCAAGTTATAAACAGGATGTTGCGCTATGATGCTATCACGGGTTCACCTGTTGTCATCTTCATCCTCTAAGTCATCACAATATCTTTTTCTACATAAGAAAACTTATTACACTCAAAAGAAATATTTGCATACATGTAATGTGTACAAATAATGCCCTGAACAAATACATTTTTTGCATGCTATTAGCAGTGTCTAACCTGGCAGTGTCATTATTGAGTGTCACATGAAACATGCGTTACATGTTACATGTGTTACAATTCCAAGAACATCAGAAGTTAGGGAAGTGTTCCAAGATTACTTTGAAATATGTCCACAGCATCAAAAACTAATAAGCATAAATATTTTCATCATCTGTGGTGCTTGTTTCATCATGAAGGAACACCTTTTCCTTTCCATGTAACACATATTTCAGTGTCACAATTTTATATCTTCTCTGTTCTACTCTCAAGTGGACGAACACTCATAAAAGTGCACTTAGTTACTCCAAGTGACTGCCGTTCAAAACCTATCAGTGATCAGTGACCAGGGCCGTGTTCAGGGTATGCCTCTGAGACGTCTCGGGGAAATCCCTGACGTCACGCTAGTATGAACGGCAAAAGCAATTGGTCACCTCAAAAATGGCTGCCCCCATAGGCGGCAGCCATTTGCAATGAAAAAGAAGCGCTCTGATTGGCTGAAACCACTGAATATGGGGGGCCATTTTCGAGGCACTTTTTGTCTCCTATCTGAAAAGGGAGACGTCTCGGAGATGTCTCGGAGATGCACCCGGAACGGAAATAAGCCAAAAAGCATCGTAGAGACGTCTCGGAGATGGATCCTGAATGCGGCCCAGTTTACTGGACAGTCCCAAATGAGTGACCAGTCTGGTCACTTTCCCCAAATGGCCACTGGTTTTTTGAAGCACAAAACATACCAAGGAATAAAGTTAATTAATCACACTCATGCATAATAAAGACACATATGCAAGGTAGAATGATTATTTTATTCATTAAGTCATATTTCAATCATGTGCATCATTATTTGTGGAGATATAATAGGGTAAACTTAACAAAAATCGGTGTGTTTGGGACTTGTCCCATGTCATTCTAGAGTGAGTGGGCATACCTACTTATATGCAAGATGTGGATAATAGGCAAGAATTTACAGTATAAGAGTTAATGGTATAGACCTCTTTCAATGTTTGTAAACATTGTGTATGTGCGTGCAGCTTGGCTGCAGAACGAATGCACACTGCCACTGAGTTTGCTCGTATGCACAGTGCAAAGCGGTTTTTTTTCTTCAAAATTAATGGAAATGCAGAAGCCATACCTTATAAATTTAATACAATCTATTTGTTGAATATGTTTTCTATATGTTTTGCAAGCGGTTTCTGTCGAGGTGGTGTGGTTAGAGATATTTCACTTTTTCTGTATGAAGATTGCTCACCGTCATTGACAATGCATTGAGTTTGCCGTACGCGCAGTGCAAAACATCTATTCTATTCAAAATTAATAGAAATGCAGAACCCTAACCATATAAATTTAATATAATCTATTAGTTGAATATGTTTTCTATATGTGTTCCAACCGGTTTGTGTCTAAGTAGTGTGGTTTTAGAGATATTTCACTTTTTCTGTATGAAGATTGCTCATGGCCATTGACAATGCACTGAGTTTGCTGATACATGCAGTGCAAAACATCAGTTTTATTCAAAATTAATAGAAATTCAGAACTCTAGCCTTATAAATTTAATATAATCTATTCGTTGAATATGTTTTCTATATGTGTTCCAAGTGGTTTGTGTCTAGGTGGTGTGGTTTTAGAGATATTTAACTTTTTCTGTATGAAGATTGTTCATAGCCATTGAGTTTGTAGTGTGACAGTGTGTCATCCTCCAGCCAAACAGCACCCGCACTGACCTAAATACTGATGATGATGTCATATGAAATAGGTCTATACTACCAATGTGCTAGGGTCTTCCAGCCACGCCAAAGGAGGTAGGTTACCACTGACTAGTGAGTTATTTCAGCTACAAAAGAGTCATCCATGGTAAGAGATACCACATGTTTTCTTCCTTTAAAAACCCCTAAAAAAACGGAAGCTCAGTTGAGCACTATTGAGGTTTCTTTTATCAAATACTAAATGGAGAATTTACAATAAAACTTCCTGATAAAGGTTTGCATTCACTAAAGGGGCTGTCCCACTACGACCTATAGCGTTAGCGCATGCCGACGTATGTGCTTTTCGACCAACACGTCGGCATAGGCCGTTATAGGTTACGTGCAGGGTAGACATACGTCGTATATGCTTTTCATAGGTTGGCGTTGGTCGAGCCGCCAAAAGAATTTTGTGCATGTTCAACATTTTTAACCTATGCCGGCGTGTGGCTCATACGTTTCTCATACACTGGGCATATGCTGGACGTACGCCGGCATAGGTTACACATAAGTTAGAGGTAGGTCGGCATATGTTAGCCATACGTTGAACTTGCGTCCTACGCATATCTCTGGCGTATATAGCGTACGCCTAGCGTTTTGCGAGTGTGCCCCTAGTGTGTGATGGTGTACCCATAGCGTATAACGAGCGTACGTCCAGCGTATGCCCAGCGTGTTGCCTCTCGGTATATAAAGTATTGAAAGTTATGAACGCCCAAATATCTCCTGAACGGACTCGCGTGGGAATCTCATTAGCGCGATCTTGTGAACGGTGCATGGCTAACCACCCACCATGCTGCCAGATTGTTGAAAACAAGTGTAAAGTGAATTGTCTCAATTAAAACCAAAGTCTAACAGGTTATGGGCCCAGTAACACATCTCTACTGCAGCACAAGTTCAGGTAGGAACTCAGGATACTTGGGAGATATGACATTTTGCCTGTTACAGTGAAGAAAGTAGAATGCTGGTAGAAAAGAAATTGGAAGTAGGCCCTGTCACTGACACTAGGTACTCCAAAGTGATTTTTCCCCCCAACAGGTCAGTATTACAAGTTATATATCTGTACAGATCTTTTAAATCGGATCTCAATCATATAAAAATCATTTAGATCAATTGAATAGCTGCAAAGTTATGAGTGTTTAAAGATTGATTTTTTTTACCCGGATTTGTGCACATTTCCAAATTAGCCAAATTTTGGTTTTTAGGGTCCCACCTGGAAGCTATTTTGCATATGATCTGTCCAATATTAAAGAATCTCATTCTCTATAGTACAAATAAGAAGCAAATTTTTTTACAGACCATCACTGTTAGTTTGACCTCGGTACAACGCCTCGGCTACTCGAGGCCGAGGGAGAAGGAAGCAACATCTGGTACAACAATTAGCATATTACACTCATGAACGGTGGACGTTTGCGAGAAAGCAGCAGTCTTTTTAGGCAATAAGTGCAGAATGCGCAGTGAGTTTATGGAAATCTTTTCCACATTTCATTATGAACAGATGAAGATTAGTTTGTATGATTTTGTCTATTATGGCAACGGTATTTAAAGAAATATAAGCGTAGAACCGACTTCGGACTTGTGTGCCGGTGTCATGGAATAAAACCCCGGCCCGATCGCAGCCCCTGCCGTGGCTTCTGCGCATGCGCAGAGTTTGTAAACAAACGCAGATCGGCTGCAGAACGAATACACACTGCCAGTGTCTATTAAAGATTAATAGAAATGCACAACCCTAACCGTATAAATTTAATATAATCTATCCGTCGAATATGTTTTCTATATGTGTACCAAGCAGCTTGTTTCTAAGTGGTGTAGCTTTAGAGATATTTCACTTTTTCTGTATGAAGATTGCACTGACACTCAGAATATCCCAACTTTCACTATTATCTCTGTTTTTAATACTTTCAGCATAAATTGCTCTTAGGTTACATTAAATACTTCAGATCTTCCTCTTCAATCGCGCATTAAGATATTTTTAATCGATCCAATGAAAGCTTTTAAATTTATTTAACAAAAATAAATGCTTAGTCAAGTGTCTTCACGGCAGGGGCTGCGATCGGGCCGGGGTTTTATACCATGACACCGGTACGCTAGTACTATGTCTATGAGTGACAGCGCCATGCTGGTTACTTCTGGTCGGGTTTCCGACTCGATATTCGCTATTGTTTCGTAGCGTTTTTATGACTTTAAACCCAAGAATACTGGAGGTGACATGTCCAACAATATTCTCTACGAATATTAGAATATTGGTGAATATATTAAAGAATTTATTGGCGAAAAACCGATTCAGTTGTCAGTACGGTAGAGTTGACATCGCCGTGTTGTTTACTTCGGGTCGGACTAGTTGACTCGATTATCGCCACTGTTTCGTAGAGTTTTTATAACTTTAAACCCAAGAATAACGTATTTCTTGTGTACAACAATATTCTCTACGAATATTAGAATATTGGTGAATATATTGAAGAATTTATTGGCGAAAAACCGATTCGGAAGTCAGTACAGTAGAGTTGACATCGCCGTGTTGTTTACTTCCGGTCGGACTTGTCGACTCGATTATCGCTACTGTTTCGTAGCATTTTTATGACTTTAAACCCAAGAATAACGTATTTCTTGTGTACAACAATATTCTCTACGAATATTAGAATATTGGTGAATAGATTAAAGAATTTATTGGCGAAAAACCGATTCGGGTATCAGTACGGTAGAGTTGACATCGCCGTGTTGTTTACTTCTGGTCGGTTGCTCGACCTGATTATCGCTATTGTTTTAGCGGTAATTCTTATGAGTTTAAACCCAAGAATACAGGAGGATACGTATTTCTTGTGGAGAACAATATTCTCTATGAATATTAGAATATTGCCGAATATATTAAACAATTTATTGGCTTTAAACCGATTCGGGGACAGGTAGTATTTTCAGCGCCCGGTCATTGTCAGCGGCCTGTCGTGGCTTCTGCGCATGCGCGGATTTTCGCACGTTGCGGCGATCACTGCTATTTAGTATTTGTTTTGTTTACACTCGGCGATTCGACGCTGATCTAGCTGCTATGTTAATATCGCTTGTAATTTAAGGTTAATTTAATTAAATTTCATTATTTGAGTATGTAATTCTGTTAAATATGATCGCATTCAATAGATTTCAGCCTAATCGGTCCCTAACACTGCCGGGTACCGTGTCTGAGCTTGTGACAGGTGTCAGCGTCTCACCTCCCACAAGTCTGGTTCTCCACAAGAAATATGTTTAACTCCAATAAATTCTTTAATATATGCGTCAATATTCTAAAAGTCAGAGAATATTGTTCTCCACAAGCAATACGTAATCTCCTGTATTCTTGGGTTTAAACTCATAAGAATAACCGCTAAAAAACAAAAAGAGTGATAATCAGGTCGAGCGACCGACCAGAAGTAAACAACACGGCGACCGAATCGGTTTTTCGCCAATAACTTCTTTAATATATTCACCAATATTCTCAAACTCGTAGAGAATATTGTTGTACACGTTTCCTCCAGTATTCTTGGGTTTAAAGTCATAAAGCCAACCAAAGTTTGCATTCGTCACTCGAATCCGCGCATACGCAGAAGCGATATTTGGGAAATGAGACTTGTGGGAAATAAGACGCTGACACCGGCGAGGGCATGGGTGTTTTGCATATGTCTTAAAATCCGCGCATGCGCAGATGCCACGACAGGCCGCTGACAATGACCGGGCGCTGAAAATACGACACCGGTACGGTAGATTGACTTCACCGTGATTGTTTACTTCTGGTCGGTTGCTCGACCTGATTGTCGCTATTGCGTTAGCGGCTATTCTTATGAGTTTAAACCCAAGAATACAGGAGGATACATATTTCTTGTGTAGATATGTTTATTACGTTATTATTAATCGGATGAATTGAACATCTAGTGGTTTTTTCGAGTTTTATGGAATTATTTTATAATTAAAATTGTGTTTGTAGATGTTGGTGGTTGCCACATCACAGGTAAGATTTTTGGTTCAACAAGCCGCCCGTTGCCGAACGGAGAGCGATGTTGGCTGGAGCCTCATCACGTTTGGATTTTTCCTCGGTTTCTTTTATGGATTCACGTTGGAAATTAATCCTGCGTTTCTTTTATGGATTCCCCACCTTTTTTAAGGCGTACCTCCGAGTTTCGTAGCATTTTCTCCAACTTGCTGGCGCAGTAGCTGCAGGAGGGAAAAGTGTATGGAACAGAGAGTGTGGGAGGGTACCGATATACTGGTCCCTACCCCTCGTTTGGTTTCGGCTTCCATACCGTTACTTTACGACATGACACGCCTGTGTTGGAACGGTGTAAATATGTTCTCCAACACCAGTCGTTCCCGCCTGTGGTGTTGCCGCCCGTGGCCAAACGGAGAGCATTGTTGGCTGAAGCCACATTACGTTTAACCCGCTCGTGGCCGAGCGGAGACAGATGTTGGCTGAAGCCACATCATGTCCGTCCTGATACAAGCTTAAATGTTCTAGGATGTAAATAAAAACAATTAGTTGGTTGGCCACACTCAAACTTTCAGTTGATGGTAACAGGGTGTCTGGCTTGAGAGGTACTTTGGCCATTATTAACCATGGGTATGTACTGTTACAAACGGTACCTGCCTGGATATGATTATAGATTTTCTAGGACGAAAACAACAAACAAATAGTTGGTTGAGCATTCTAAATTTCATTGATCGTTTCAGATCTTGGATTTAAGGGTTAGTTGCCTATGAAGGGCAGTAAGACCGAGGCTCCCATTTCTGATGATAATTACTCGTCACCGGGGGTGAGGGTTTAAGCCTTCCTGGTACACACAGTGTTAGGGGAGGAAAGCAGGCCAGATTCCGGCTCTGCTGGGCTAGAAAAGTGGTTCATGAAGCTGGAGCAAATGCCCTCAGCTAAATCTCAGAAGAGAACAAGTAGAGGTTGCAAGGCAAACTCAGATGGCCACGCAAACAGTTTTTCCCAGGAGGTAAAGATAACTGTATTGTTTCCATACATTGATAATTCATTCATTATGGCCCAGTCACAGTCGAGCTGCTCACAGGCAGTTACCGACCAATTTATGAAACAAACCAAACATTTGTAAGGTTTGTTGGAATGAACAACTATATGAATTTACCTGTTTACCAAATGGTTTAGCAAAAGATAGAACTAAAGGAAAATTTTGAAGGCCAATGGCTTGAGGAAGAAGTTTAGATCATATTAATTTCTACAGTTGAGAGCGGTGTAGTTAGGGTTATGTAGTTTAGTCTGCATGCCCAAAGGCTATGTCAAAATGTTGACAGACACCAATGGCTTACATTCGCAACATGGGAGGGACAGTGTCCAACCCATATAATTAGTGAGTGAAATTAATTTGGAATTGGGAAAGCCACATATAATTTTGTTGGCATCATGAATTAATAACATATTATAAAATTTGTGTCATGGCATCCACAGCCTATATTTTTGGCAAGTGGATGTTTTCTCTTTGATTGGGGAAATTTTTATTACATTTTCCTAAATATTCAGCCTAATCGGCAGAGTAGCAAGAAGGGCTTTGATAGTCCCTGACATGCAGCCATGGTTGGAAGTATTAGCCTTAGGAGCCAAGGATTTTATACTTTTCCTACACAACAGTTTGGATTAGATAAAGTTACTCAGCACGATCATTTTGTACTGATCATTAAATGACGATATTGGTTCAACAAATTGATTTGTTTGAATCAAGAAAGAATAACAAGTTACATAAATAATTTTTATGCCATCCACAAAATAAATGGGGCATTTTTTGTTTAAATACATAAATTTAAGCCAATGGAACCATCCCTTTGCGAGGTAGTCCGCCTCTTATGAATGATGCAGGATGATGGATTAGGTTATGGAGCCATTAATGCAGCTCAATGAGCTCTTTCGGTCATCTTACCAAGGATTGACGGAGAATTAATTGGGAAACACGAAGTTCTTCAGTGTTTCAGGAGGTCATTATATGAAAGAAACCCTCCTAAACCATAGTATAATAGGTTTTGGGATGTCTCAGGGGTATTTAAGTTTTCTTAAAAATGGTCTAGTTATGGACATCTATCGATTAAACAGCTAGGCTACAAATTAGCTGTATTGTTACTTTGGGTAACCGGTCATGGGGCCCAAGTAATTGTTGCCCCTTTTTTACTTACTGGCTTAGTCATTGATGACAAGGAGGCCACGTTTGATTTGGACAATTTAGTAAAATCAAACAGTACAGGAGATCCCCTCTCCTTGATTCATTTTAATAGTTTCCCACATGCAGGAAACTGTGTGTAGTGTCAACCATTAGGGCTTATATATCCAAGAGAAAGGGAATACATAATTCCAGACAGCTTTTGGTAAGCTTCATAAAGCCACATAAGGCTTTATCCAGAGACACGATCGCCAGATGGACGATTCACGTGCTCAAGTCAGCAGGCTTTGACATAGGACGCTACGCTTCGCACTTTACAAGAGGTGCTATGGTCTCGAAGGTGAGACAATTGGGAATCTCAGTGAAGAGAATCCTAGAATATGCCGGCTGCAAGACGGCAAGGTCGTTGGCTATATATTGCAACAAATGACTAGAAAAGACGAGCGGGGTTGCAACCCGTCTACTCACCAACTAAGAAGATGGGTGAGAATTTACAAAATTGGAATTTAAAACTGAAAAATTACTATGTTTATCAGATAATAGAGGATAAAAATGAGGCTACGTAAAGTCTCCCTCGGCCTCGAGTAGCCGAGGCGTTGTACCGAGATAAAATAGTATAGTTAGACGAATCTTACCTTGGTACAGATGATGGATAACTATTGTTTTCCCGAGGTACAAGCCTCGGGTAGTCGTGGACTAGGGCCCGCCCACCACACCCTGCCACGACTATTACGTTTGCTTGTGCCAAAAAGAAAACATGAGGAATTCCAATCATTAAGCTCATTTTTATCCTGAATAATTAGGTGAAGATTGCTGTACCGGATGTTGCTTCCTTCTCCCTAGTCCACGACTACCCGAGGCTTGTACCTCGGGAAAACAAGAGTTATCCATCATCTGTACCAAGGTAAGATTCGTCTAACTATACTATATTCTTTCTGAAATTTCATGTCAAACTTGCTAAATTCCTTAATTTCCAGCAACCACCAATAATAAATTCAGTAAAATTAGGAAAAATAGCATAACTCCTGTTCTAATTGTCCTATCACTGCAATCTTTATACCAAAATAACCAGAATTAAAAGCTCAACATGATGACATCATTTCCTAACTGATCAGAGAAAGAAAGACAACATTCACTTTTAGGCATCGCGAGCTGACAATAAAATTAAGAAAAATAGCATAACTCCCATTCTAATTGTCCTATCACTGCAATCTTTATACCAACATAACCAGAAGTAAAAGCTCTACATGATGACATCATTTTCTAACTGATCAGAGAAAGAAGACAACATTCACTTTTAGGCATTGCGAGCTGACAATAGCCACATTCTTGCAGGAGTCACTTCTCAGACCAACCTTGATGGGCATGATATAAATCTCAACCAAATATTGTTCTGGTTAGGTAGAGGCAGACTTGAGTTTTCTGATGATATAATTTTCAGCATGATCCTGATCAATTTTCAAGGAGGATTGATGTCTTAATGTTTTCACTCATTCAGTTCAATCAAATTTCCCACTTAAAAACAGCCATGCTAATGAAGCCTAGTTTCTTCTCTGTCTTTCATTGATGGTTGTTTTTAGCTCAGGTCACTGTGCTCACCAAGGTATCAATTTTAGGGAATGGAGTAGCTCAGACTGGATGAAAACAAACTCGGCGAGCATGCACAGAGCTGCCGATGGTACCCCCAAACAAGTTTCCATTGACTCTAATCTATTTCATAATGCTAACTAAAAATCAGATACCCTAAAAGACAAAAGAACAAGCTTTAATTGCATATAATTTTTATTTCAAACGAAGCAGAATTAGTGGAGATTGAAGTATTTTAAAAAGGGTTAAAATATGTCAAATTTTGCGCTGCGGACACCGTATACACCGTATACACCCACTTTGGAGTAGCTACTGACACTGTGTGTCACACTCACAGTCATTGAGTTAACAGTGTCACTGAGACTGAGTTAACAGTAGCCTACATGGACATGAATATTGACAGCCCTGTGACATTATATTTGGAAATTAACCAGTTTTGTACATTCTGTTTGGGTTTCTGCCAAAGTGTACTGTGAAAAATTCTAGGAGTTTCACCTGACATTTTTCAATTTGTGGTTAATTCCAACATGGCAACTTCTTCAAGTAAAAGTGCTTTCAGTATTGTAGTTCCATTAAAAGGGTCAAACTATGCCACCTGGAAGGTCCAAGCTAAGATTGCTCTGAAGAAGGAAGGTCTGTGGGGCATAGTTGATGGAACAGAAACAGAATCAGTGGCTGTGCAAGCTCAGGCACTAGATAAATATCGTCTGAGGAGAGATAGTGCTTGTGCAAGTATTATCCTGTCAGTTGACACATCATTATTACGTCCTTGTTGGAGAAGACACAGATGATCCTAAGGCTGTCTGGAAGAAACTGGAGGATCAATTCCAGAAGAAGACATGGCCCAACTAGGTTATATACTGTGTGTCTGACGAATAGCCAGCTGGTGGAGGGTCACATTAAGGCGATGACGGAAATTTTCAGTGAGTTGGCGGTGGATGGAGAACCAGTTGAAGAAGAGGATCGTGTCATTCATCTCTTGGACAGTTTACCGAGCAGGTTTGATATGCTCGTAACAGCCATTGAATCATCTCCAGAAGTGCTGAGTTGGGATACGGCAGTCGAGCGCATATGGAATGCGGAGAAAAGGATGAATAAGAAGTCCGGAGGTAATGCGGATACTGCATTGATAACTGAAAATCGCAGGCTGGAACGCCTATGCTCCAAATGCAATAAGATTGATTGATTGATTGGTGGTTGCTTTACGCCGTGTCGGCAGCATAGGCCATATTCACGGTGAGAAATGTTTGTTTTTTGTTCAAACCATCGCTTTTACATGTAAAAGCAGACAATCAATTATGTGCCAATAGACACTCATTAAATTAGAAAGCTCACAATCATATATTTGTGGTCAAGGGAAACAAATTCCCATAGAAAAAGAAAAGTTTTATTAATAATTGATAGAATCTATTTAGTAAACTATATGAGGTGGTACAGTCCAGCTGCCCTCAAAAAGGCTAAAATGTTTTCCTGTTTTACCTTAGTAAAAAGGTCATGCATACTGTCTGCAGTGTAGAACCGTTGGCGCAGGGCCAAACAATCAACGCAACTTAGTAAAATGTGTTTGAGTGTCAGCGGGGACCCAATACATTCATAGGGAGGTTCCCCCTTGAGCAGAAAAGCATGTGTAAGCCACGAGTGGCCAATACGGCAGCAGCTAAGGACCACTTGGTCCCGCCGACCTCCCGCATAAGTCTGTGGTGGCTTTCCCACAGATGGTTCAATTTCTTTAAGTTTATTAATGTTTTCATCCCACTCATGTTGCCATTTGGATTTTATGTGGGTGGCTATTAGTGGTTTCAGATCAGAGTGAGGGATCAGACACTGTTCAAGATCACAGTTCAGGGCCTTCTTCGCAGCCCGATCAGCTCGTTCGTTTCCTTTTATGCCGGCATGGCCCGGCACCCAGCACAGGTGGATGTCATACCTATTCGTTTTCAGTCCAGCAACAGCCAGGAGGCAAGAGAACGAATCACTGTATATAACATAGTTAGTGTGGTTGGATACCTCGATACACTCCAAAGCGAGGAGTGCTCGGGCTTCTGCAGTGAAAATCGAGCTCTGATCGGGCAAACGTACACCAAATTTTTCCCGTTGGCAGACTGCCGCAGCAGCTACCCAGCTTTGGTCTTTCGAACCATCAGTGTATATGGAGAGGTGGTCTGCAAACTGGCCTTGAATCTCTGCATGCAGTCCTTGGTACTCGGGTGGATGTGTCCCAGACTTCCTCAGTTCCGTGTGTCGGAGGATAACCGATGGCTTTCTCAATGACCACAGGGGATGTTCTGGGACTTTGGCATCCTCCAACACCTCCAAATCCACTCCCAAGGCCTCCAAATGAGGTTTCATTCGGAGCCTCAGTGGCCGGATGTAATTCGGCCTGGCTTCATACCTGGATTCGTCATGTTGCTCGAGCAGACAATTGTGTGCAGGATTCAATGCATTAGTTTTTATCTTGACTACATATTGCGTGGCCAGTTTGATTCTCCTGTTGTTAAGTGATGGTTCATTGGCTTTGACATAAAGGCTCTGAACTGGTGAGGTGCGGAAGGCCCCAAGGGCCAGGCGCAGTCCCTGGTGGTGGATCGTGTCTAGCAGCCCAATATATGATTTCCTTGCGGAACCGTATACTATGCTGCCGTAATCCACTCGTGACCGAACCAAGGTTCTGTACACGGAGAGCAGAACATCTCTGTCCGCTCCCCACTCTGAGCTGGACAGCACCTTCAGAATATCCAGCGCTTTCAGGCATCTTGTTTTCAGGTACTTTATATGTGGCACAAAAGACAGTTTTGCGTCGAGAATGAGGCCCAGAAATTTGGTTTTCTCAACGACTTTAATGGGATCCCCATCCAGGGTCAGCTCCGGTTCCGCATGCATTCTACGCAGCAGGCAGAAGTGCATGCAGACTGTTTTGGTCTTGGAAAATTTGAAACCATTCAGAACTGACCATCGATGGATCCCATTTATGCTTGGTTGTAGCTGTCTCTCTATGACATTCATGTTAGCACCGCTGTAATATAAAACAAAGTCGTCCATGAAAAGACTACAGGAGACCCCCCGCTTTACAGCAGCAGCAATACCATTGACCTTGACCCCGAAAAGGGTCACGGCCAGTATGCTGCCTTGAGGTACTCCTAGTTCCTGTGAGTGTAGGCGGGAATAGGTAGTCTTGACACGGACGCGGAAATGCCTGAAGGTTGGAAAGTTCCTGATGAAAATTGGCAAGTGGCGACGAAGGCCAATCGCATGAAGATCCTCCATGATGCCATGCTGCCACGTTGTGTCATAGGCTTTTTCGAGGTCGAAAAAGACAGCCACAACATGCTCCTTCTTAAGGAAAGCATCTCTTATGAAGGTCTCCATGCGCACCAAATGGTCGAGGGTGCTGCGGCCCCGTCTGAAGCCACATTGAAGGTTGGACAGGTGGTGTCCTGACTCCAGTAGCCAGACGAGGCGGTTGTTTACCATTCGCTCCATGGTTTTACAGATGCAGCTTGTAAGGGCTATGGGACGATAGTTGTGGGCTTCACTCTGGTCTTTACCAGGTTTGGGAATCGGTATTACTGTCGCCTCCCGCCAAGAGGCGGGGACGACACCCGACTCCCAGATGTTGTTGAAGAGTTGAAGCAACAGTCTCAGTGCATGTTCAGGGAGATGTACAAATGTAATGAATTCCATCAGGTCCAACTGCTGTGTCATGCGAGCTTTCCAAAGAACACCTCAACTCACCCATACTGAATGGGGAGTTGTAGTGCTCCTCGCCATCGGAAGAAAAGTCCAAGAGCTTTCGCTCTTGGCGTTCCTTGACCACCCGAAAGCCCGGGAGGCAGTTTGCCAAAGACGAGTTTCCAGCAAAGGTGCAAGCCAATTCTTCACTTATTTCGTCGAGTGATGTGAGAATGGTGCCGTTGTGTTTCAAGTGCTGGACTACAGAAGAATCACCTCCCCTTCATTTGATTCTCCTGATCATTGTCCATACTTTGCCCAATGGCGTGTGCATGGTGATGCTAGAAACAAATTGTCTCCAACACTGCCTCCGCGCTTCTTTGATTGTTCTGCGAGCGCGAGCGAGCAGAATTCTAAAGAGCGCCAGATTTTCAGCAGTCGGTCTCCTGTGAAATTTACGCTGAGCTTTCTTTCGTTCCTTAATAGCCCTCGTACAGCCGTCATCTAACCATGGAGGTCAAACGCTTGGGAGTTGTGAGGTCTTCGGAACAGTTTTCTCCGCGATCCATCTCAGCATCTCAGTGAAGGCATCGATGTCACTGATGTCTGGAGTGAACTCCTCGCGACATAGGGTCTGGGACCAGACGGGATGGCCGAATGAGTTAGAGCGTCCGTCTCCCGTGCTGGTAGATCGTGTAGTCGTGGGTTCGAGTCCCTGTCGAGTCAAACCAATGACTTTAAAATTGATACTTGTCACTTCCTAGCCAGGCGCTCGGCATTATTAGGATAGGGCAAGGACTGGTGTGCTCAGTGTCAGGATAATGTGACTGAGTGGGATACCAGGTCATGGTGCCGGCGGCCTGGTTTCCCAGTGGGACAGCACTATAAAGTCGCCATGAGTGCGCACTGTCACAAGTCGGTACCCGTCCTGATATGACCTTAGATGTTGCTAGGACGTAAAACAACAACAAACAAACATAGGGTCTGGAAGGTGGGCCAGTCGGCTTTACAAAGCCTCCAGCTCCTCTCTCGCTCTACGGGAAATCCCCCCCCCCACCCCCCCGCAATTAAGAATAATTGGGAAGTGGTCGCTCCCGCAGAGGTCATCCCAGACCCTCCACGAAAAGTCCAGCGCCAGTTCTGGTTCTACAATGCTGAGATCGATGGCAGTTGCAATAAGCCGGGACATTTTAAGAAAAATTGTTCACAGCTCCAGGATCAGAGGTCGAGTGCAAAGTCAGGTGCAAAGTCGAGTGGGAAGTCAGGTGGACAATCTGGCAACAAGTTTGATAAGCGAAGCAAGGCAAAGGCCTACCAAGCGAGTACAAATGACTCCAGTGATGACAAGTTTGTCTTAGTTGCACAACATGCACTGTCATCGGTGGAAATCGGAGGTTGGATTGTGGATTCGGGAGCAACAGCGCACATGTGTAATGATAAGTCTTTGTTCAAGGAGCTGCACAGCATGGAACCGTCTTGGAGTCGGTCATGGTGTAGAGTCAACGGGTGCTGGTGATGTCCAGTTATGCATGAAGCTATCTGACAGGAAGACTCAGAGCTGCTTGCTTTTCAATGTATTGTATGTGCCAGGACTGGCATACAATCTCTTCAGCGTGAGTGAAGCAGGGCTAACTGCAGTGTTTAGCAACACAGGATGTCGGATCGAGACAGATGGATGCAGAGTCGTAGCAGCTGTGGGTCATGCAGGTTCATTGTACTTCCTCAACTATGTGCCTTGTCAGGAAGTACATGCTACCAGTAGCAGTAGTAAGGAGTCCAAGGAAGATTCATGGCATCAGCGGTATGGTCATCTCAATGAGCAGTCACTGAAGAAGCTGGTGCAGGATAATCTTGTGGAGGGACTTACATATAATCCGTCACGGCAGTTGAGTTTCTGCGGGCCATGTGCTGAGTTGAAAAACCATCGGAAGAAGTTCGATAACGATGGTGGACGGAGAAGTACTGAAATCCTAGGTCTGGTGCACACTGATGTTTGTGGCAAGATCACCAAGTCATTAGGAGGTGCACAGTATTTCCTCACATTTATTGATGATAAGACCAGATACACATGGGTATATTTCCTGAAGACCAAAGATGAGGTGTTTACAAGGTTCCTCGAGTGGAAGTCAATGGTTGAAAAGTCAACTGGAAAACATCTAAAGATCCTGAGATCTGACAATGGTGGGGAATATACTTCAGGACAGTTTGAGACCTATCTCAAGAAGGAGGGTATCCGTCACGAATTGACCAAACCGAAGACACCCGAGCAAAATGGCGTTGCAGAACGAATGAACATAATGCTAATTGAAATGACGCGGGTGATGCTTGGGAACATGCCACAAAGGCTTTGGGCTGAGGCAGCGTCCACGGCTGTCTACCTTTGGGCTGAGGCAGCATCCACGGCTGTCTACCTTTGGAACAGAAGTCCTACTGTGGCTGTACCAGGAATGACTCCATGTGAAGCACTGAGTGGAGAGAAGCTGAATGTCAGTAATCTGAAGCCATTCGGGTGTGTATGCTATGCACATATCCCGAAGGATGAGTGAAAGAAGATGGACCTGAAATCGAGGAAATGTATATTTCTTGGTTGTGGCAACCAAGTTAAAGGCTATAGGCTGTATGATGTGCAGTCGAAAGTGATTCACAGTCATGATGTGATCTTCAATGAGAGCAAACTGAGGAACGACGTGCCTACAGTTGATGAAGAGTCTGTCCAAGAACTACCTGAAGTGGATGAATATCCAGCAATTATGGATGAAGATCAGACAAATTCGGATGAAGATCAGACAAATGCAGATGGAAGATCTGTTAAATGCTGACGAAGTTCCAGCTGAGGTAGTTAATGATGAGGCAGAAGTTACTCAAAGACGATCGGGACGACAACATAAATCCCCCGACAGGTATGGTGAATGGGTCACCATTGCCGATGTCAAAGATCTGAAGACTTACCAGGAAGCTATGGCTACAGATGAGAACAAGTGGCAAGCAGTCATGGAGAAGGAGATTTAGTCTCTGAAGAAGAACGACGTCTGGAAGCTGGTGAAACTTTCTATGGACCGCAAGGTCATCGGCAGCAAGTGGGTCTTCAAGACAAAGGTGTCACCTGAGGGAAACGTAGAACGA
Organism: Branchipolynoe longqiensis; assembly: GCA_030323885.1. NCBI lineage: Eukaryota > Metazoa > Annelida > Polychaeta > Phyllodocida > Polynoidae > Branchipolynoe > Branchipolynoe longqiensis. The sequence continues at coordinate 69,780,308 of CM059186.1, read as the reverse complement.
TACAAGGCGAGGCTGGTAGCCCAATGGTATAGCCAGAAGTATGGTGTGGACTACGACAACACTTTCAGTCCAGTCGTCCGGGCTGAGTCGGTACGCAGTGTGATAGCTCTAGCTGTGAAGCAGAAACTACTGCTTCATTAGATGGATGTGTCGACAGCGTTTCTAAATGGAATGTTAGAGGAAGACGTATACAACAAGCAGCCTGAGGGCTTTGACACCATGTACACCATGTAAAGTACGAGTCGACATCTTGAGTTCCAGTTAGTAACTGACTTTATTTGAGTACCGTCACCATTGGTTACAATCCATATATCGCTGGTTCCCCGTACCTGCCGGATTGGCCTAGATACATCACAAACAGGAGCCTGTATGGACTGAAATAGTCACCGCGCTGCTGGAATGGAGTTTTAGACTCCTACCTGAAGAGTCATGGACTGCAACAGTCTAACGCTGATCCTTGCATATATAGCAGTGCAGGAAAGGAAACAGTCATTGTGACTGTTTACGTGGATGACATCCTCATCGCTACTGAAACAAGTGCTACAATGAAAAGGATAAAGAAGTTGTTGTCTGAGAGGTTCGACATGAAGGACTTAGGACAGCTTCAATCTTTTCTCGGTGTCCAAGTTAAGACCATGAAAGATGAGTCTATTTGGATTGGACAGCCAGGTTACACTGAGAAAATCCTTGAGAAGTTCAAGATGGGGGACACCAAGCCAGTAAGCACACCAGTTGATGTAAGTAAAAAAATTACAGAAGGACAGCGACGGCCCGATAGTCGACCAGTTGGCCTCAGTCAGTAGTTGGCAGTTTGCTCTACTTGGCCAACTGGACTCGTCCAGATGTTACTTTTGCTGTCAGCAACATCGCAAAATATGTGCAAAGTCCAACCAAAGAACACTGGACAGCTGTGAAGCAAATCCTACGCTACTTAATAGGAACAACCCATTTTGGAATTCAGTACAACAGGAAATCCAATGATAGCCTCATTGGCTACAGTGATGCAGATTGGGCTGGTGACATTAACGACAGAAAATCTACGTCTGGGTATCTGTTTACCCTAGCAGGATCACCAGTGAGCTGGAGGAGCAAGAAGCAGACGTTTGTTGCTCTATCAACAGCAGAAGCGGAATACATCGTGCTTGCTAGTGCAGCCCAGGAGACCGTGTGGCTGAGAGATCTACTACATGAACTGGATGACAACCCCAGTGAGGCAACCACGATGTATGATGACAGTCAACCAGCAATTGCCATGATGAAAAATCCACAGTATCATGGGAGAGCCAAACACATCGACATAAAGTATCACTACATCAGAGAAGAGGTTGAGAAAGGAACTGTAGAGTTGAAATTTTATCCAACAGAGAAGATGCTAGCTGATCTTCTAACAAAAGGCCTCCCAAAGGACAAACTTGTGTGATATGCTTGGCAAGAGCAAACGTGGCTAGTCAGGGACTCCACTGGTAAAGAGTGGTAAGATGAAGAGGTGAGAACAGTGACACTGCCTCTTCTTAGATTAGCTATGAGTTTATTATGTTGTCAAACATACCTAGTATTTGGTACTTAAAGGTATATATAATCTCAAAGTTGTATGTTTAACTTTGCAAATGTTTATATGTTGACAACATTTCATATCAGCTAAATTTTGTATTGAACATCAAGTAGTTCTCAGGGTATCATTTTGAATATATAGCCGGAGAAGACCGTTCATGTGTTCACAAGAAAGACTTATCCAAAGAACTGTTTTCATTAGTATGTAAGAATTGATTTATTCATTTGCCAGATATTTGTGCGAGAAGGAGTATTGAAAGTTATGAACGCACAAATATCTCATGAACAGGCTCGCGTGGGAATCTCATTAGCGCGATCTCGTGAATGGTGCATGGCTAACCGCCCACCATGCTGCCATGTTGAAAACAAGTCTAAAGTGAATTGTCTCAATTAAAACCAAAGTCTAACATAAAGGCGCCACCATGCTTCTTCTGGCATTCAGAAAGGCGAAGTGAGAGGGGTGGAGAGAGGGGGAGAGAAAGTGGACGGAAAGGGGAAGAGAGGGGGGGGGGGGGGGAGAAAGGGGAGGGGAGAGAGGGGAGTGAAAGGGGAAAGGGGAAGAGAGGGTGGGGACTTGATAATATTAATAATAATTATTCTTTATTTTCAGTGGTTATTTACGTTTTAATTTTACTTTAATTGTACTTTAATTTATGTTTGGACCATCCCATTTCTTCATATATCATATAGATGCCTTTCAATATTTACAAACATCGCATATGCGTGCGCAGCTTGGCTGCAGAACGATGGCACACTGCCACTGAGTTTGCGGATACACGCAGTCCAAAACGTCGGTTTTATTCACATCGTGCTGGTAGATCGTGGGGTCGTGGGTTCGAGTCCCGGTCGAGTCAAACCAATGACTTTAAAATTGATACTTGTTGCTTCCTAGCCAGGCGCTCGGCATTATTAGGATAGGGCAAGGACTGTGTGTGCTCAGTGTCAGGATAATGTGACTGAGTGGGATACCAGGACATGGTGCCGGCGGCCTGGTTTCCCAGTGGGACAGCACTATAAAGTCGCCGTGAGTGTGCACTGTCACAAGTCGGTACCCGTCCTGATATGACCTTAGATGTTGCTAGGACGTAAAACAACAACAAACAAACTTTGTTTCATATGTTTTCTATATGTGTTCCAAGCGGTTTGTTTCTAGGTTGTGCAGTTTTAGAGATATTTAACATTTTCTGTAGGAAGTTTGCTTACGGCCATTGACAATGCATTGAGTTTGTCGATATGGACAGTGCAAGACGTCAATTTGATTCACAATTAATAGAAATCCATAACTGTAACCCTATAAATTTAATATAATCTGTTTGTTGAATAGTTTTCTATATGTGTTCCATGCGGTTTGTGTCTAGGTTGTGTAGTTTTAGAGATATTTCACTTTTTCTGTATGAAAATTGCTCATGGCCATTGACAATGCATTGAATTTGCCGGTACGCGCAGTGCAAAACGTCAGTTTGATTAAAAATTAATAGAAATCCAGAACCCTAACCATATAAATTTAATATAATCTATTTGTTAAATATGTTTTCTATATGTGTTCCAAGCGGTCTGTGTCGAGGTGGTGTGGTTTTAGAGATATTTCACTTTTTATGTAAGAAGATTGCTCACGCCTATTGACAATGCACTGAATTTGCCGGTACGCACAAAACGTTTATTTTATTCAAAATTAATAGAAATCCAGAACCCTAACCTTATAAATTTAATATAATCTATTCGTTGAATATGTTTTCTATATGTGTTCCAAGCGGTTTGTGGCTAGGTGGTGTGATTTTAGAGATATTTCACTTTTTCTGTAAGAAGATTGCTCTCGGCCATTGACAATGCACCGAGTTTGCCGGTACGCGCAGTACAAAACGTTTATTTTATTCAAAATTAATAGAAATCCAGAACCCTAACCATATAAATTTAATATAATCTATTCCTTAAATATGTTTTCTATATGTGTTCCAAGCAATTTGTGTCTAGGTGGTATGGTTTTAGAGATATTTCACCTTTTCTCTATGAAGATTGCTCATAGCCATTGAGTTTGCAGTGTGACAGTGTGTCATCCTGCAGCCAAACACCACGCACGCTGACCTAGATACCCGAGCTGACATCACATGAAATTGGTCAATCGAGACTGCTTCCTAACAGGTAGTTGCTTTTGATAGTGGTTGGAGCACATGTTCGGACCGTCCTACTCTTCCCATCTCTTCGTTAGGTATGTTGTTTGTATGTATGTACCTGTGGATGTATGTGTGGCATGTGGATGTATGTGTGGCATGTGGATTTATGTGTGGCATGTGGATGTATGTGTGGCATGTGGATTTATGTGTGGCATGTGGATTTATGTGTGTATGCATGTTTGTGTGTGCATGTGTGGATGTATGTGTGTGTATACATGTGTGGATGTATGTGTGTATACATGTGTATGTATGTGTCGATGTATGTATGTATGTGTATATATATATATGTATGTGTGCATGTATGTGTGGATGGATGCATGTATGTATGTGTGTATGCAAGTGTGGATGTATGTGTGTATGCATGTGTTTGTATGATTGTATGTGCATATGTATGTATGGTATCCCAGTTGGGCAGCACTATAAACTCGCCATGAGTGCACACTGTCAAAAGTCGGTACTCATCCTAACAGTATGGATAGCATACATCATCATACACTTTTCATACGTTACGCATTAGTTTTGAATACGCTACTCATACGCTGCTACGCTAGGCATACGGTGGCCATACGTCAGCAGTACGCCAAGTATATGTCGGCATATGCAAAAAGTTCATCGTATCTCGACCTATTTTGATTTTCAAATTATTTCGGCACATTACGCACACGCCATCGCCATACGTCGTAGTGTGACAGGGCCTTTAGCATCGGATACAGCATGGATGGACTTGGGACAGGGGTGTGTAATGTATGTAGTTATTCGAACACCCCCACATCAGTACCGTGTGACATCACAAGGATCGGTTCTAAATATAATCAGTTACGTTACAGAACTCACGGTGTCGACACGTCTTTTACATGGTGTCAGATGTGGTGGATTAGGCTATCTAAATGGCGCTTTCAGGACTAAAACCGCCCGGACCTCTGATATTGGACGAGAAAAGGTCAGTTAATTGGAGAACATGGATACAATCCTATGAAATATATGCTACTGCAGCTGGAGTGTCGACAAAGTCACTGGCGGTGAGGCGCAGAAACTTCACCGCACGTTTGAACTCGACACTCAGGATAAAGACAAATTGACACCGTTAATCCAGTCTTTCACTCAGTATTGTGAAGGTAAAACTAATATTACAGTAGTGCGTTATGAATTCAACTCCTTCAATCAATCCAGTGAGGACATGGACACTTACATACGGGAGCTAAAACATTGAATACTGTTGCTATGGCGCACTTGAACATTCTTTGCTATGTGATCGCATTGTATGCGGTGTACGGGATGACGAACTACGGAATAAGCTATTACGCTCTCCAAGCCTCATATTGGAGGATTGCATAAAATTGTGTCGACTCAGTGAAGTCAAGTCGACTCAAGTAACAAAACTGGGGACTAATCAGGTCGATGCAATGCATGCTAAATACAACAATGGAAGCAGAGCGAATAACCGTCCATCGTCATGGATACGCGCGTCAACAAGTCGATATCACCATGGTTCGACTGGCGACTGCGAAATATGGACGGTGCGGGTACAACCACCAACGGGGGAGCTGTCCAGCCAGAGGAAAAGAGTGTTCAGGTTGTCATAAACTTGGTCATTTCGTCAAGATGTGTCCATTACTGCAAAGGCAGTCGAATACGGCTCCTGTGTATGAACTGGGCATCCAACAAGACGACGTCCGGACGGAAGAAGCCGTACAACAGGAGGCCGACTATTATGATTTGTTTGTCGGTTCAATTTCAAATGGCAGATCCCAGGAACAAGATATGTGGCATGCTGAATTACTGTTAAATGATCGAGCGGTGTCTTTTAAATTAGACACGGGTTCGGAGGCGAATGTGTTACCACGGAGTGTGTTCGACACTCTGGCTGAGACGACTTTGAGTCCGTAGAAATGTCAGCTTGTCACATATGGAGGACATCGGATACTACCTGATGGAGAAACAACAATAAGAGTCCGTGGTACAGATTTGCTGTTTCAAGTAACAGATGTTGGGTGTGCAATCCTAGGCAAACGTGCATGCGTGCAGTTAGGACTCTTATCAAGACTCGACACGTTGGAGGCTTTACCTGGCATGGATGCAGCAGAGACAATGATAAAGTCATATTCTGATGTTTTTACAGGTTTAGGGTTGATTAAAGTGAATGCAAAGATTTATTTTGATACGGCTGTACCTCCTGTAATAGATCCACCCCGTAGGGTGCCATTGGCAATTGTTAATGATGTGCAAGCTGAGCTTAAACGTATGTTAGAATTAGGCGTTATTGTAAAACAAATAGAGCCTGCACCTTGGGTAAGTTCCATAACAATTGTTCGTAAGCCTAACAAATTGCATATTTGCCTAGATCCGACTAAATTAAATAAAGCTATATTAAGGGGACCGTACCCCATCAGAACCATTAGAAGAGGTAGTTGCACAAATACATGGCACAAAATATTTGTCAGTTTTAGATGCCAATAGTGGTTACTGGCAGATTGAGTTAGATGATGCCAGCTCTAGGCTATGTACGTTCAACACACCTTGGGGGAGGTTTCGTTACACTCGTCTGCCATTTGGTATTAAAACGGCAGGTGATATTTTTATTCAGGAAATGAATGACGTACTAGTAAACTTGCCGGGGGTTCATGTTATTTCAGATGACATATTAGTTCATGGGGTTACTATTGAGGAACATAACAACCGTTTGGAGGCCGTTTTGAGACGCGCATGAGACATGCACCTAAAATTAAACCCTAAAAAATCAAAAATATGCCAAACCAGTGTAAACTATGTTGGTCATTTGATCACATCTGAGGGACTCAAACCAAATGCTGACCGTATCCAAGCTATTGTAGACATGCCGCTACCAAATGATAAAGCGGCAGTACTGCGTTTTTTAGGGATGATAGGTTATGTTAGCAAATTTATCCCAAACATGGCGCAGATCACAGAACCATTAAGACTGGTTATTAGAAAAGATATCGCATGGCACTGGGATTCGGATCAGGATAGGGCTTTTGGGCAGCTGAAGCAGTTATTGACTACAACACCTGTCCTACAGTATTTTAACAAACAAGACAAAATTGTTCTTCAGGTGGACGCATCGAAGTATGGGTTAGGAGCTACTCTGTTCCAACGTAATCTCCCAGTAGCAATCTAAAGCGTTAGACAAAACACAAATTAGTTATGCCGTCATTGAGAAAGAGTTACTGGCCATATGTTTTCGATGCCATAAATTCCACGAGTATATATACGGCATGAAATAACAATTGAGACAGATCAGAAACCCTTAGTTTCTATTATGTTGAAACCTATCCACAAATTGTCCGCCAGGATGCAAAGGATGCGAATGAGACTTCAAAATTATAACATTAATGTGAGGTACTTAAAAGGATCAAATTTATTTTTTGCAGATGCGCTTTCCCGAGCGCACACATCAGATGTGAACCCGGAAAACCTCTACGATCAAGATATATCAGTAGCAGCTATAAATATAAATATCCATATGTTAGAGGAGGTTAAACAACAGACATTGTTAGACGATGTACTGATAAAAGTAAAACATTTCACACTTAGTGGTTGGCCTGAAGGTAAAAAATCAATTGATCTGAATGTAACTCCATATTTTACTTTTATGAATGATATTACATATGGTGATGGTGTATTATTGAAAGGTACACAGATAATAATTCCCAAAGTGTTACAACCGAGGATTTTGGGGAAATTACATGAATCCCACTTAGGAGTGGTCAAGTGCAAGCAGCTAGCCAGAGACAGTGTTTTTTGGCCTGGATTGAGCAGCCAGTTGGAGGACAGGATATCCAGATGCCCCATTTGCCAAGAATTTCGGAATTTACCTCCCAAAGAACCTTTAATTAGTCACTCTATAGATGCTATACCATTTAGCAAGGTCAGAGTGGACTTGTTCCACGTTGATGGTAAAAATTACCTTCTAGTGGTCGATTACTATTCAAAATTCCCTGACTTTATGGAATTGTTGGATACGTCCAGTAAAGGCATTATCCATGCTTTAAAACAAACTTTTGCCAGATTTGGGATACCCAAGTTTGTTGTGTCGGATAATGGGCCACAATTTGCAAGTCAAGAATTTCAAGCATTTTCTTCTGAGTATGGCTTCGTCTCAGTTTTTACAAGTCCCATGCATGCTCAGAGCAACGGACAGGTGGAACGTCATGTCCAGACCATTAAACGGATGATAAAAAAGTGTTTTACGTCTCAGGGAGATGTGCAGAGCGCATTACTTAATTACAGAAACACCACCATAGAGGGCGTTGGTGCATCCCCTGCACAATTATTAATGTCTCATCGGCTTCGCAATAAATTACCTGTTTTAGACCGAGCACTCAAAGCGAACGTTCAGCCCTCCAAGTTAGCTCAATTAGGTGACAGACAAGCTTTACAAAAAAAGTATTTCGACAAACATGCAGGTAAAACTCAACCTACACTGGTACAGGGTGACCATGTTCGGTACCGAAGCCACACTAACGAATGGAAACGGGGGACAATTCTAGAGAAAAGTAACAGGGACGAGAGGGCCTATGACCTAGTAAATGAAAATAATCACATATTACGGCGTAATAGGAAATTCCTTTACAAATGTAAAAATGTCAACAACGACAATCTCACACATGTTACAAAAAGTTCTGTCGTACAAACATCAAAACCAAACAAGACTGGAAGTCCTTATGTTACAAAATATGGTCGAGTAATTAGTCCACCTGACCGGTTTTAGGTCAATGTAACATGATTGCATCAATATGTCTGTAACCATAATGAGTGTAATCTAATTTGTTCCTTGTTACTCATTTCAAGTGTCCAAACAAACACCCGCTATGACCCGTATGTCACTATGTATTGTACTGAGTAGGCGGGTAATACCATTAGTATGCTAACGAAATTGTTTTACGACAAACTGAGGGCTCATTCTTAGTAAATAAAACAAATGGCATGTTGTATGTTCTGACGTTCATTCGTCATGTAGTCTTAAGACTATTCGCTTACAATGTCCTAACTACAGTGAATGCACATAGTCATGTTTAATATATATTATAGGTATGTTCACTTGCCGTGTCATTGCCGTTGTTCAATTTTGAAAACTGTTAATCATATACGTATATATTCTTGAACATATTTTTCAATAATGTGCTTATAACCTTCCACAATGCAGTGACACATATAGCACTACACAGTGGGTCATACAAAGAACAGACAACACAATTGTATACTTGTAAGAAGTGACATCTATATTCACTAATAGTTTCTATGTATATGTTACACACTAATGTTACGAATCAACTAAGGTGCTGTTGATAAACATGCTTGTTACATTAAGGCTCATTATTCACATATTATATGTATATAGTGTCATATTACAGTATTGTAGTTGATGTTATCGGCAATGACATTTTCATTGTCTTACAGTAATGTTTATCATAGCCTTATTTTATAGTAATTACATTCAAATTACTAATTAGGTTTAGCACGGCAAGGTACGGACGGACCTTGGTATGCTTGAACCAGGCCCAAGGTTCATCCTAGCCGCCTTGTCCAGCAGCCAAAGCGCATAAAAACATTTCGAGATTGGCAGGGACCGTCGGAGAGCAGCGTTTTTTTATACTATTTATCTTATAGTATTTATTTATTTTATTATACTGACTTTCTACCCTTATTTTACTACATTTACATTATATACATTTACAGTTTTACCGCACGCCATTTACACGTATCTAGTCACCCAAATACATTGTCAACGACGAATCACCGTATGTGTATATAGTGTCATATTACAGTATTGTAGTTGATGTTATCGGCAATGACATTTTCATTGTCTTACAGTAACGTTTACTCGCACATGGACTGTTGAACAGATTCGCATGTGATATGTCACGGCCCACCAGCGGGACGCCCAATGGAAGGTAACCATGCCAAAAGTAGCCAGATAACACACCACACAGCTATGTACAAGCCTATGATATGTAAATAGGAGTAGGCTAGTCTAGTAATAAGAGTAGGAAAAATAAATACATATATACCAAGAAAATCAAAAAAAACTAACATAGGCTATTAACCATACCAACCAATTATCTATCTGCTACTGAAATGCAGGCAATCAAATACCTTATCAGCAGCCACTGTGTGGTAAGATAACACCAACACTACAACTGTCCAGCATTGAAAACAAGCCTGGGTACCCGGGCTTATATGCTATGGACAGTATAAATACAGCCTCAATAAAAAAAATTAAAAAATTACAAAGGAGATAGAGCTGTGAATATATAGCTCCATAATCTTTTTATATATTTTTTTTATTGATACAGTATTTATTCTGCGCATAGCGATTAAGCTCCTGTGAGGGTGCTTGTTTTCATCGCTGGTCAGCCATGAGGCTGGCTTGATGTGTCCTTGGTATTGGGTATTTGTACCTTTTATTACCAGGATATTATTTTTTAAGTCAGTAGTTTCTAGGTTAGTTTTTATTTTCTTTCTGGTAAATGAGTTTTATACAGTAGTTTTCTTAGCCTAATATGTACATCACTTTGTTTGATATATAGGCTCGTGAGAGAGGATGTATATCCCACATTGTGGTTTGTGGCCCTCCTTCCAGCTGAGGAGTGTCCTCAGTTGGTGGTTTGGTGTGCCAGTACACATCAATGCACAGCGAAGGAGGAAGTCAAAGCAGGAGAGGGAAAAAAGCACACTTTATTAAATGTAAAGTGGGGGGTGGGGCAATGTACAATGAAGGGGAAGGTAAATGTACAATGGATAAATAAAGTGCATGGAATTGAAATGTCAGAGTGTCATGTTAGGGGATGGGCCCCGAAGAGCCCTCCGCCCTATAAGATCAGGGCGAGGAGGCGGAGTGGAGAGGGAAGGCTGGGACGCAGCTTATAAGGAGGGAGGAGGAGGGGGGGGTTATTATGCAACCCCAACGGTCGGCGGCGGAAATGGCGAGGGGGGGGGTACTCCTCCCTCACTGCGATTCAAACGCAATGCAAGCATTATGACCGATGCGCAGCGAAGGAGGAAGTCAAAGCAGGAGTGGGAAAAAAGCACACTTTATTAAATGTGGACGAGAGTCACAGCGGCCTGCCATGCGGCGACGGGCAAAGGCGGGATCCGGGTGTAACGGGGACGAAGAGTGCAACCGCCCCCGAGGGCAGCGCGATGGTCTTGGAGCTCTTGATGGTGATGCGGAGCCCACCGGGGGTGGGGGCGACGTCGGCGCGGGTGATGGTGTGGGGGCCGCCCCACCCCTCGGCTGGGAGAGAGGAGGCTGGACTGTCTCAGCATCCCGTAGTACCCGAGGAGTAGGGCGGCCCGAGGGATGATGCCGGAGGGTCCGGCGGCGTCGAGGTGGGTACGACGGTGGCGAGGTGGGGCAGGGCACGGGACGTGCGTGGAGGCCTGCTTCCCGCCTCGGCAGATGTCCCGGGCGAGGCGCGATCTGAAGGGTCGCCCCCGGCCGCGTCGACCCATGAGCGAGCGCCGGATAGGGCGTTGCGGACGGAGGCCGGGGTGATGGAGCGTGCGTAGAGGGCGGCCGTGTAGGCCGCGACGTCGAAGGCAGTGGGGGCCAGAGGGTCCCGGCCAAGGCGAAGGAGACGTAGCCCTCGGCCTGGCGACGATGATTCCTCTAGGTTGCGGGGACGAGGGCGGCGATCCTGAGCCCGTCCACGGCCGCCACCTCAGCCGCGGAGTATCCTGCAATCAGAGGCCAGGATTGTAGGGGAAAGCGTCGTGGTCTGGGTAGAGGTAGGTGAGTCCGAGGCGCGCCACCTTGGTCTGAGCGACCTCGGCGCAGGGCCCAGGGAGGAGGGCGTGGCTGAGGACGTCGGCGAGGATCAGCGCCGCCCCGGGCTTGTCGAGGATGACGAGGGTGAAGGAGTCCTCGGCAGCCATGAGCCAGAGCTCGCGGGGCAGGTGCCGAGGGTCACATCGCGTGCCCGGCCGGACTCGAGGGAGGCTGCGGAGGCCAGGTTGTTGGTGTTAATGACAACGGTGGCCCCCGCGACATCGTGAGGAAGGAGGGTCCGGGGGCGACAACGAGGTTGACGGCCTCGAGCTGGTGGATGGTGCGGTACCACTCCCGGAAGGCTGAGGAGTACCCTCGGGCATAGCAGTGGGTCGCGGAGTGCGCCCCTCCGCCTGTGAGACAGGAGTCGCACTCGATCACCACCTGGTGGACCTCAGGGGTGCGGAGGAGGCAGAGGCCGTTTGAGGCCCTGCCGTAGGCCGCGAACCACCTGAGGTCTCGGAGGGTGTCGTCCCCGAGGGTGATGGAGGTGGCTCTGTAGCAGGTGCGGAGGGCGGCAAGGAGGCGCGCCATGAATTTCCTCGCCGGGAGGACATAGCTGCCCACATGGTTGAGACACCCAAGGATACTCTGCAGGTCCCGGCGTCCGAGGGTTGGGTGGGCGACCTGCCCCTCGCAGTCCCGGATAAGGTCGTCGACTTTGTCAGGTGCGATGCGGATGGTCATCGCCTCACTGTCTATGGCGAAGCCGAGCCAGGTGAGGCGGACCGCGGGGGGGTGGCACTTTCCGGGGGCGACCTCCAGGCTGAGGGTCCCGACGAGGGGGATGAAGGCGTCGAAGGCCTGGCGGGCCCTCAGGAAGGTGCGCTCGGACCCGACAAAGTCGTCCACATAGACGAGGGCGTGGAAGCGCTCACGGCGGAGGACCCAGGCGACTGTGGAGGTGACTCGGCCGCAGGCCGCGCCGGAGGAGCGGCAACCAAAGGGGAGGGCGAGGTCGACGTAGGTCGCGCCATCGAGGGTGATCCCGTATAGAGGGCAAGAGAGGGGGTTGGCCCGGAGCTGGGGGTAGGCTGGGGAGATGTCCGCCGTCCAGGTGTAAGCTCCGGGGCCCTCTGCGTGGACGCTGCAGCCGAGGGGGTATGAGAGGTCAACGATGACCCGCCTCTTGCTCGGATCGGACTTGGGGTGGGTCATCATGGCGGAGACCTGGGCCCAGGGGGTGAAGGGGGGGCGTGGAAGGGACCGGCGAGGGCACCATGAGCGAGCTCGGTGGTGACGAAGTCACGGAGGTGGGGGTGGAAGTCAGGGTCCTCCCAGTGGTTGGTGTATGTGGGGCGGGGGGGGTGCTGGCGGAGTAGTTGGCAGGAAAGCCGAACTCCAGGAGGTCGACGAGGTCTGCGTCGTAGTAGTCTTGGAGGCGGGCGCGCCAGGCGGAGATGTGGAGACCTGAGGGGAGGGGGATGCGGGTGGCCCAAAAATTAGGGAGGCCGCGATCCGGAGGGCGTCATAGGCCCGGGAGAAGGTGGGGTAGCGCTCCCATGCGGGGGCGGAGAGGTGGGGCCAGATGGAGAGGAGGGTGGGGCGGTATTCGTGGGGGGAGGGGCCGCAGGCGGGGGCGGCGGGGAGGGTGTCCTGTATATAAGGATCGACGACGTCGGCGATGGGTTCGCCTAAGTCGCCGGTTGCCGTTAATGCTGCCACACCCGCGTTCATATCCTCACAAAGAGTGGTGAACTTATGGTCCGTCATCATACGGTTGGCGATAGGCATAATAGCCGCCAATGCAACCAGCACCCCTTTATGCGCCATGCTCAAAGATGCCTCCATTCGTTTCCGATCTTCACTCAATGTGACATCTTCATCCATGTCCTTCATGGTTGCCTCAGGGAGTCCTTTAACCCCCGTGTATTGCTCAGCGAGTTTATTAATAACCTCCACAGGTTTAAACGTATGAAAAAGTCCACGCACATTTTTACGCATCAACGAACACGTGTTGATTTTCTTACGCTTATCCAACCTTATCTTCTTCATTACCTTTGTCGTAATGTCCGCATACTTCCCTTTATGCGACGCTTCAGAATCCGTGTCGGTAGTTGTAGAATCCGACGAAGAGTCGGAAGAAGAAGATTTCTTCTTCTTCTTCTTCTTAGACTTAGACTTCTTCACTTTCTTGGGCCTTCGGGATTTACTACGTTTTCGGTAGTACTCATCACCTTCCGATGAATCCCTCTTAGTCTTCTTAGACTTCGCAGACTGTAACACCTCAGAGTCGGTTGACTGCTATGCCCGCGAGGCATCTTCCCACTCCGATTCGGAATCCGAAACTTGATGCCGGCGTTTCCGTGATCGAGAGTCAAACCTGCGAACCCCCGGCGGCATCCTGGGATCGGGTAACAACTGTTGAAGTTGCTCACGTATCATCAGGGCAATCTTGTCTTCCTTACTGGAGAGCCCTGCCCTAGGTGAAGACCCTTCTGACTGGCCCGAAGCCAATACAGGGTTCTCCTCACGGTCTGTTATGGGCGACGCCCCCGCGCTACTCTGCTTCGCCGCCATATCAACGTGCCTAAAACCAAGCAGAATACATGTTTTTTAGACCAAAAACAAACCGCATCTGGCCAACAGGCAGAGGTACACATGGCTAGAAGCACTATAAAGCATAATAATCGTATTTACACCGGTTTATGCGAGGCGTATACGCTATATTTAAGTCGAAAACCATACCACTGGTATACCAGTGTATAGCAACGACGGGTCAGGACCAGTGTAGTTCCTGCCACTCCCTCTGTGTGCTACACTTCTCCTTCCTATGGCTACTACACCAATAAGCCGGAGAAAATATTAACACACTCGGGGGTTCGCCTAAACCTTGAGAAATCTATCAAAACCAGACACTTAAGGCATCGATTTCTCATTTCTAACTAAACGAAGATTGACACCTGTCAATCCGCTCTCCGTTCAGCAACGGGCGGCAAAAACAAATGGCGGTGTTGTCAAATTAGACTTACGCACCGGCAAATTCACGCACAAGTACAACAAAACGACAAATATCGTTCAAAAACGCTACTCAAAGCGACAAATATGTGCGTGAAACATTCATAAACAATTCCTCCAAATATTTAACGCGTACTCACTCGTTAACGCGTCAAAATCTTGCAAAAACTGCTCGTACTACTCGTAACGTCCTGCCGTTACGAGTGGAATATGCTAATTGACGTACCGGATGTTGCTTCCTTCTCCCTCGGCCTCGAGTAGCCGAGGCGGTGTACCGAGGTAAAATTTGAAAATCATGGTGAGAAGAGATTTGATCCATTGTTGGATTTTGTATCGCAAAATAAATTTTCCCTGTCACGCGAGTTTCACCCGTGACACAAAGTTTTTATTTCACTTTTAATGCATTTTAGGAAATAATATTATAACTTTTGTATTCAGAACTAGGCATCTATGATGCTATGCTATTTAAAGCAGCAGGGTTTTTCCTGGCTTGCATGGTTGGATATTGTGAAAATTGAAGGTGAACGCGTGTTTCATGACGTGACATCTCATGAAACACGCATTATGCTCACTTTCAAGCATCGTTGTTTTACACACAGACACTCAACAGTCCTAAAATTAGTTTTCTGACATTTTTGCATGTTACAACTTTGCAAATAAACTAGCTATGTTTGAATATTTTGGTCTACAATGAAGTAGTTTCCAACACAAGTAGTACAGTTTCACCATTCCCATTTTTAGCTGTCATAATTGCGGATCAAATGAATCTATTTTTGCAATAAAAAATAAACCAAACATTATTTTCTCACTGGATTGCTGTCATTGCTTCGTTGGGGTAAACAGTTAGAATGTGAGGGACCAACCAATTAGGACCAGCAGCAAAGAAGAACCCTATAACACTAACCTGGCAGCTGTGGGTCTTTGACACTATAAAGCATAGGTTACTCCCCCACTTTCATTTTTATGTTCAGCATTTGCTGTGCTGCACACAACGCAGCACATTCCACTTCCCTTATGTACAAATCAAATGTGATCGCTCCAATGGCTGGAAGACCAGTGGCTCGGTGCTGACAAAATATGTATTCAGATGAATAAAAATATTATGGAGAGCTGGCACATTCCCTCCTGAGGTAGGAAATAAAGAAAAGGAAATGTGCCCATCCTAACAATAACAATACTCAGGTAAAAAACGAAGTGCCCCCCCCCCCCAACCCAAGGTAAAAAATAAATGAAAAATATGAAAGTGTGCCCCCCTTCCGAGATATATAAAACAATAATTAAAATATCCCTGAACATTTTGTATGAATGCATGACTTGGAATCCATGGATTAGTATGCGTGCATCCGCTTCCTTTTAGGCAGTTGCTATTTGTATGGCGGCCGTACGAATAGATCGGTGTCTACTCGTATGGCGGTAGTCACGTGACGTAGCTTGACCCAGATCTTAATCAGCTGTGTCATACATAAAAAGTGAAATATCTCTAAAACTACACCACCTAGAAACAAACCGCCTGTCACACATTCAGAAAACATATTCAATGAAAAGATTATATTAAATTTATAAGGTTAGGGTTCTGCAGTTCTATTAATTTTGAATAAAATAGACGTGTTGCACTGCGCATATCGGCAAACTCAATGCATTGTCAATGGCATTGAGCAATCTTCATACAGAAAAGGTGAACTATTTCTAAAACTACACCACGTAGAAACAAACCGCATGGAACACATACAGAAAACATATTCAACGAAAAGATTATATTAAATTCATAAGGTTAGTGTTCTGCATTTCTATTAATTTTGAATAAAATTGACGTGTTGCACTGCGCGTATCGGCAAACTCAATGCATTGCCAATGGCCGTGAGCAATCCTCCTGCTCCCATCCCCCTCTCCCCTCCCATTTGACCTAATTTGTGCCATCGCCGTACAAATAGAATATCAGCTATTCATACGGCATGCCGTACGAATAGCCACTCCGTTCCTTTTATTGTGGAGAGCTGGCACATCCCCTCTCCTCCCGAGGTAGGAAATAAATCAAATGAAAAGTGTGCCCCCTAATAATATCCAGGTAAAAACAAACAAAAAAGAAGTGAAGCCATGGTAAACAAAAAATAAAAGTAACCCCCTTTCAGAGATACAAAGAAAATTATTTAAATAATAGGATAGGAAATTTAAAATGCCTCACTAATAAATGAAAATGGCACCCCCCAACCAGGAGATATAAAACAATAAGTAAAATAATCCCTTTCCTCTCCGGAGGTGGGGAATACCTAGATAAAGGATTCACCCTGTACTCGCAGTACACGGGTGAATACCAGCCCAATATAAAAGCGGCCGAAAAACGGGGAAATAAAATGAGAGCCTAATGTAAAAATATACGGATTTTCGGTTAAGAATTATATATTGGCAGAGAGCATTATTATTCTTGGATGTCGGAGTGGGACTTAAGTTATGTAACCTAAAAGTAACTAAAATCAATAAAATCCCACTCCCATTGTACATGATGCTGAGTGAGGTAAACTATATGTTATATATTAGGAGTGGAGTTGATGGAAATGTGCATGATGCTGGGTGGTGTAAGCTATCTGTTGTATATGATGTTTGGAGTTAATGAAAAGAGTTCCTTGCCAGAAACAGTACAGGATTATTGAAATGTTTCTCTATGTGTTCATAAAGAATACAATTGGAGGAAAAAGAACAAGTTAGTATATATATCTATATACATATCTGTAACTGTTTGCAACATCCTGTCCACCCAGGACCACCGACTGACCCACCTGCCTAATTTGCATATGTATAGAGTGCACCACCTGCAGCTGGTTTGAGTGACAGCCCCTAATGGGGGTGGTCACCCACCCAGTCTGGGGGGAGTGTCTCATTGGCTGGCTGGGGAATGTCCGGTCACCTGACTCCCTTGGCCTATCCTGACCACACACTAGTCTCAGCTAATTAATTATTCAAGATTTTGCTTCAGACACACTGAAGGAAAATCACTCTCATCCTGGCTCTTGAGTGAGACACACCTACTCTAGAGCAGGACCCCAGACACTCTGTCTGATGCTATCCAAATTCAGATATTCAAATTGAGTGCATCCACAGCCATAGGACTCCTGTCCCATGGGTTGTGGGCACTGTTTCAATATACAGGCTAAAGTGACAATGAGACATAGTGTGGGCAGTATATGAGGAGTACAGGTGTTAGGTCACATGTAAGGGGGATGACAAGAGTTGCTGCCAATAAAGCACAACTTATTCACTGTTCATCCTTGTGACTAATTTTCCTTCCTCTTTCCAGACATGGTTAAATTGATTAGGCAGATTGCATCACAGGTGAAATGAAGGGGGAGAGTTTTGTAATCACATAGGGTGCTCACAGCGGCAGAGCACTCCGTGTTTTTATACTAAGTTCACAATCTAAGAAGCAACACTTATTATTTATATATATATTCATATTTCCCTGCTACCTTTGAGTTGAAAAATATAATAAAACATCTAGTTTAATCAGATTTAAAAGTGAAATCGATGGCGTTCTATGGCCGACATATTGTTTTTTTTGCATTCTCTCCCATTTCACCAACTTTGTGCTGATATAAGTCCCCATTTGTAGCTATGTGTGAATACCGCCGATCGCTGCGAATCGGTCTGGCAACGACGATAACGCTAGACCCATTCCGCTGCGCGGAGCTGCTTTGCAGTAGGTGTTACCTTTCAGGTAGCCAAAAGGAGGGTTTTCAAGCTACAATTTAACTCTTGGTTTCATGACATAGAGCACATATTTATCTACATCCTCATTATTTAATTGTTTCAATTGGACCAGTATTAGTTTCAAAAGTTGATGGCTGAATTTCAAGTTTTACTTTTCTCTACAAAATCTTCATCAAATCACTCAAAGTTGATTAAAATGTCCTATCAAACTATGCACATATTGTTCCTTTATTAATTATCTACATGTTGTGAAATTTTAAGGATGTTTGTTAGATTGCCAAGAGAGTTATTTAATCCACAGCACTTGCTTACAGTGTCCCCTCTGTCTCACACAAATTGGCAGTTGGCATTGACGCCTCAGCCTAGATAAAAGATTCACCCGGTACTTGTAGTACACGGGTGAAGATCAGCCTTATATAAAAACGGTCGAATATGGGTCTCAACTTTTGGCTGGTTTACTATAGAACAAAGGGCCCATAATTAGGCATATTTTTCAAGTTCAAATCGATGTAACTTCCTTGATATTTACATTAGAAAAATTATATGACTACCAAGTTTAATGTCTCTTCTAGATACAAGATTCACCCCGTACTGCTGCAGTAGGGGTGCAAACCAACCCTATGTAAAAGCTGTCGAAAATGCGGGTCAAAGAATTGAGAGCCTAATTTCACAATCTAAGAAGCAACAATTATTCTTTACATGTCTTATTGATAGCCCGCTACCTTTGATTTGAAAAATATAATATAATATCTAGTTTAATAAGATTTAAAAGTGAAATCGACGGCGTTCTGCGGCCGCCATCTTGTCTTTTTGCATTCTCTCCCATTTCACCAACTCTGTGCCTATAGAAGTATCCATTTGATACTGGAGGCAGGCATTCTACTCTCTGTTCCATACTAAAGCTATTTTCGCCCGTATTTAGACTACGTTGTCGTTCACCCGTGTACTGCGAGTACCGGGTGAATCCTTTATCTAGGTCTCTTCTAGATAAAAGATTCACCCGGTACTTGTAGTACACGGGTGAAGACCAGCCGTATATAAAAACGGGCGAAAATAGCGTTAGTATGGAACATGACCTAGAAACTGTGGCTCCAGTATCAAATGGCTACCCATATAGGCACAGAGTTAGTGAAATGGGAGAGAATGCAAAAAGACAAGATGGCGGCCGCAGAACGCTGTGGATTTCACTTTTAAATTGCATTAAACTAGATATTATATTATATTTTTCAACTCAAAGGTAGCGGGCTATCAATAATACATATGTAAAGAATAAATGTTGCTTCTTAGATTGTGAAATTAGGCTCTCATTTCATTGACCCGTATTTTCGACAGCTTTTACATAGGGTTGGTTTGCACCCCTACTGCAGGAGTTCGGGGTGAATCTTGTATCTAGGTCTCTTCAAGCTCTTTCCATTGGAATATGTTCCATTGAGATAAAATGCTTTAAAAATAAATACCCACATAGCTACCATTTGATACTGGAGGCAGGCATTTTACTTCCTGTTCCATACGAAAGCTATTTTCGCCCGTATTTACACTACGTTGTCGTTCACCCGTGTACTACAAGTAGAGGGTGAATCTTTTATCTAGGGAATACCTGAAGATTTTGTATGGATATATTATATGACTTAGAATCCACGGACCAGTATTTGCGCAGCGGCTATGCGAATAGTGGTACGTGGTGTACTTATTCGCATAGCAGTTGTACGAAAATTGAAACCACGTGGCAATTGCCACTATTCGCACCAATACTGTAGGGACGTCGGACTTCACGCGTGTGCAGCGTTGGCTATTCTGACACACAGTAAAAGACCACTTTCCTTTCAAGTCCAATAACAAACAAAAATAATAAATTATATTATGTAAATCATATCGTTTTAAAGCTGTTAACCTACTTATTTAATTAATTTAGATGTTTTAACATATTACTTGGGTTCATATTAAGAAAATGATGATTTTGTTTAACAACATTTGCCAAATTGCTCTCGATTAACTTGTTGACATCGTGACGGCGGCACTAGGTTTTCAGCATTTTTACGGTACTACTGCTTCTGGTTTATATAAATGGCACCATTCATTGAAATGCACTAGGTTTACAAATTATTTTGATAGTTTTTTGTTGAAATTTTGAGAACAAAATGTAAGTGAAAATCGATTTTGAACTTTTGGTGACTTAGAAATGGTGTGTGGGGTACTAAATACATGGTTGGCAAACAATGGCATGGTATTTTCTGATAGTATATTGCCATTACATGAATATCTACATCCAACCTTTCTTGTGTAACGCAGCGCGAATGAGCGCATTCGATCTTTGTGTAGATTAGTCTATTATCGCCCATAGTAGGTACGTGCACGTCCGCGAATCGCTGCACTCATACTGTCACTATAATGTCAGTGTCACATCCGCGTGAAAAGTCCTTACATGCGAATAAGAACACTACCGTAGTGCAGAAAACATATATTATGCGTCAAAATCGAGCCAGATTCAAACCGTCGCCGATCGCCGCACTCAGTACTACTGTCACTATAGTGTCAGTGTAGGTATGTGCCAAAAAATTCAAATTCCTTCAATAATAAAACAAAAGGCACCACTGGAAAGAGCTTGAAAAGCCCTGTAACACGACACCGAGATTATGAGAATAGGTGGAGTATTAAGGAAGTTATGGCGTTTTCCAACTCTAAAATTGGTCCTTATTTTCTTCCACTAAATGGGCCAGGTATAGGCTGCTGAGACAGGAACCGTACTCCGACAAATGCTCTCCAAGCACAACCTTGTTTAGTTTTTATGTTATTAGAACCAAATATGTGTGGGGATAGTAGTGGACCCACTTCACCACCAGAAGTGGGTCAGGGCTGAGGTCAGGGTAGGAGGGGGGGGGGATCTGGGCTGGGACTAGCTGGCAGCTGTTGTTTTGAAAATAGATGGGTGAGTGGAGAGAAGGGAGAGTAAAACTGGGGTTTTTCTTTTGAGTAGTTCAATCAGGAAATATATTTGCTTTAATGTAAAATATATGTTAGTACAATTGCATTGCATAATTCACTGAGAAACACATAGATGAAAAACATTTTTTTGTTGTTGAATGTAAAAAGGTTTTGGACTGCATGGGGTTTGAACCCCCACCACCAAACAACTTCAGATTACAAGTTCAACACCCTAACCTCTAGGCCACAGAGGCCACATATAATTGCATGTCAGTTCAGGCTATTTGTATATACGACATCATATACAGGCTATGTATGTATGTGTGTGTGTGTGTATGTATGTTTTGCGTGCATCCGTCTCAAATTTGTCAGTTACACTGTATATAAAAGGAATTTTTTTTTTATTGAATTTTAAACGGAGTGAACTATATGGAGTGAGATATGTGCGTTTGAAAGTTGTTGACTTTCAGATCTTTTGTATGGATCCATGCTGGCCACCAGAGCCGCACCTGAGCACTAATAGTTCGAGGGGATCCGCCGCAAATACACAGCCGGTTTTAATGCTGTGATGGCAGCAGCCCTTCTGGGTGTGCCTATGAGTTATCGTTTGGACGGGATCCATCGCAAATGCGCCGGGTTCTGCGCTTAATGCTATAATGCCAGCAGCCATATTCTACGATCCAGTCGGACCTGAGCTTTAATGGCTTGACGGGATCCGCCACAAATGCACAGATTTCCAGTTTTAATGCTGTGATGCCAGCGACTGTTCTGGTCATGCGTTATCGGTTGGATGGGATCCATCACAAATGCGCCGGGTTCTGGGCTTAACACTATGACGGCACCAGCTGTTCCGCAGTGTTTGCGCCGGCGGACGACTCGGGATCGCAGAACGTGCAGTTTGTCATAGGTGAGTGTAGAAACTGATATGGTGCTACGACCCCAGGTCGCCCTCTGACACATACACTGTGGAGCGGCGCATTTGCATTTGGATCACATCCAAACGATAACACCATACCTTGTGTATAAGTTGTGTATATGGGTTGTTCTCAGAAGTTGTATACCAATAGTGTGACATCAGTACCACAAAATCAAAATGCTGCCAAAGTCCTATAAACAAGTTTCCTCAATGTGTATGTCCTTTTCCATCTGAATAATTGAAAATAAACATATTCTGGCATTTTTAAGTAGGTCAAATGATACTCACACCCAATAAATAGCAGTATAGCATGGAAACCAATCTGACTCCAAAATCAAATATTTTCCACACAAAACTTGACATTTTTAGGACATTTCACATGCCACTTGATTTATAAACAGTAGTAATAATAATTTGAAACTGCATTGCTATGGTTTTGTCTTATTTGTGAATATTAAAGAGAAAAGCAAAAATATATTAGCATGGTAACAGTCAAAAATTTTACACAAATGTTCAGCTCAAATTTCAATGTTTAGGGGCAATTTCAGGATTTATCTTTTACTATACCAAAACTGGGTCCATGCATAGAGTGTCAAATGGTGAAAATAGTTCCTGTACTGTATCTGTACTCAGTGTTTGATACAGAGTGTCATAGTACTTGCAAGTGGAAATGAAATGTTACGATGTTAATGACTCCAGAAAAGGCTAACTATTTCATAATAAAAAAAATTTTGTTTAGAAATAAATGTCTTCAACTTAATGAAGACGTTGTATATGACCATTTGAAGTATTGTATTTGTCCAGGGCATTATTTGTACACATTACATGTAAGCAAATATTTCTTTTGAGTGTTATAAGTTTTCTTATGTAAAAAAAGATATTGTGATGACTTAGAGGATGAAGATGACAACAGGTGAATGCGTGTTTCTTCTTCATCGATGTGTGACACCAGACAGTAATAGCATCATAGCACAACATCCTGTTTATGACTTGTCACCACATCATCAGTAGGTGTGTCGATGCCCTCGGTATATTTGAAAATCATGGTGAGAAGAGATTTGATCCACTGTTGGATTTTGTATCGCGAAATAAATTTTTGCCGTTTCGCTTGTTTCACCCGTGACACAAAGTTTTTATTTCACTTTTAATGCATTTTAGGAAATAATATTATAACTTTTGTGTTCAGACTAGGCATCTATGATGCTATGCTATTTAAAGCAGCAGGGTCTTTCTGGCTTGCATGGTTGGATATTGTGAAAATTAAGCCGAACGCGTGTTTCATGATGTGACATCTCCTGAAACACGCGTTATGCTCACTTTCAAGCATCATTGTTTTACACACAGACACTCAACAGTCCTAAAATTAGTTTTCTGATATTTTTGCATTTTACAACTTTGCAAATAAACTAGCTATTTTAAAATATTTTGGTCTACAATGAAGTAGTTTCCAACAAAAGCAGTACAGTTTCACCATTCCCATTTTTAGCTGTCATATTTGCGTGACAAATGAATCTATTTATGCAATAAAAAATAAACCAAACATTTTTTTCTCATTGGATTGCTGTCATTGCTTCTTTGGGGTATAATGAAAGGAATTTTTCTTCATTTGGTATGAAAATGAGAATTAATTTAGACGAAAACAGTTACAATGTGAGGGACCAACCAATTAGGACCAGCAGCAAAGAAGAACCCATATATACTGTTACTAGTGCATACACTAGTAATACATACATTTTATATATGACTAGTATATACATCATACATATGATATACACATGGCATATATATATATATATATATATATATATATATATATATATATATATATATATATATATATATACAATCTCACACCTTGTATATATGACGTTGTATATACAAATAGCCTGAACTGAGCCAAGTAACTATGTCTGGTCTCTGTGGCCTAGTGGTTATGGTGTTGAACTTGTGATCTGAAGTTGTTTGGTGGTGTGGGTTCAAACCCCATGTAGTCGACTGCTTTTTACATTCATCAACAAAAAAACATTTATCATTCTATACCGTGTGTCTGATTGAATGATGCAATGTATGTGTATGCATTAAATAAATACATAAATAAATAAATGCTATACACAAATAGCCTGAACTGAGACAAGTAACTATGTGTGGTCTCTGTGGCCTAGTGGTAGTAGTGGTTAGGGTGTTGACCTTGTAATCTGAACTGAAGTTGTATTGTCTTGTGGGTTCAAACCCCATACAGTCCGAAACCTTTTTACATTCAACAATAACAACAAAACTTGTTCATCTATATGTGTTTCTCATTGAATTATGCAATGCAATTGTACTAACATATATTTTACATTAAAGCAAATATATTTCCTGTTTGAAAATTGAAAATACATCAGTTTTACCCTCCCGTCTCTCCACTCACCCATTGAAGTCCTCTTTCTTTTGAGATGTTACACATGGGGCTACTACTAATATAACATTTTGGTCCGACACCCCTACCAATAGCCGCGTCCTTCGCACATTATTATTCCCACATACCTACCTTCTGTCAGTTCTGAGGAAATAAAAGGAACTTGCTCGTGATGGACCGGTGACAATGCCAATGGGCGAGAGTTGCAAGGATCTTGTTGCACAGCAATAAACGGAAAACTTCTGGTTGTATTTATAACTGGTGATGCAATGCTTAGTGATCTGACAGCAGCGTCCGTTATAGATATCAGATCATTCAAGTTCGGTTTGTTTTGTTCACTATTGAAACTAATATTACGAGTTGCGTTGTCTGCATCACCATCATGCTGAAATGCTGAGCCTGCCAAGTTTGATGAACCATCCATTGCTTCAAGAATTGGTTAAAGTGTTCGTCTTGAGATGTATCGTATTATCACGGATACATATACATATATATATATAGCAATGGTACCTTGCTATCTTGGGAACACTTAGTCGTAATCCACTGAATTATCAATCTACTTCGTGATGTTTACCTTCACAACGTGCATTCCACGTTGCCGCGCCGGAAACAACTTTCAGTAGTTCAACAAATATACACCAGGGGCCGCGTTCAAGAGCTTTATGGTAAAGACGCTCTCTGGTACGCCTTAGCCTGGATCCCTGGCCGTTCCACAGAGGTCGCCACGGTGCTCATTTCAAAGTCTAGGGCCGCGTCACCTTGGAAAGGAAGGTGAACCTACCAAGTATTTACCCCTAGTCAGCAATGGTAAGTAATGGAAGCAAATTTAGAGATGGAGACAACTCTGGTCCCTCTGCGGGGAAGCCTTCTAATAGCTACAGTGGAGGCACCTTTTCTTCAACTATTAAGAAACCTAGTAATGACAATGTAAACCCAAAGCCTAAAATAGGAAGGTATGCATCTGATGTCAGGCAACTGAAAACTGGAGGAAAGATGCTAAAGATTGGAACATGGAATGTACGAACATTGTACAAACCAGGCCGATATGACAACCTTAAAGTGGAAATGACAGCGCTAAACCTTGACATCCTAGGTATAGCTGAGACGAGATGGAGGGGTGACGGGAGGATAGGTGATGGTGAGGTAGATATGATATATTCTGGAGATGAAAAACATCAGTATGGCGTTGGAATTATGATGAAGAAGTCCATTGCCGCCACAATGATTGGATTCTGGCCAGTATCTGACAGAATTATTATGATGAAGCTGAGGGGAAAACCGTTCAATATAAACATTCTGCAAGTTTATGCACCAACCTCAGATCACGATGATGAAGAAGTCAACGAGTTCTATGACAGCATCAAAAAGGTAATGGAATACACCAAGTCTGGAGAAATAACAATTGTTATGGGCGATTGGAATGCGAAAGTTGGAGAACAACATGAATATCCAGTAACAGGAAGATTTGGCTTAGGTGAGAGAAATGATCGTGGTGAATACTTGATAAATTTCTGTTTGACATCAAAACTAGTAATTGCTAACACCTTATTTGAACATCCAAAGAGAAGACTATATACATGGAAGAGCCCTGGTGATGTATGTCGGAACCAGATCGATTACATTCTTGTCAACCAACGATATCGAAATTGTATCAAACAGGCAAGGACATATCCAGGTGCTGACATATGTTCGGATCATAATCCAGTAGTAATCAGTATGGTAGTGAAATTGAAACAGCAGAACAAAATTAAAAACAACATTCAAATGGATATGAACATGTTAAAAGATGCAAAATACAGAACTAAGTATAATGTCTCTGTTCATAACAAATTCAGTGTACTGATGAATGAAGAAACTCCTCAGAGAGAGTATAACAACATTGAAATGGAATGGGAAGCTCTCAGAGAAAGCATGGTCAAGTCAGCAGAGGAGGTGTTACCAAATAAAAAACGAGAGACAAAGCAATCATGGATGACGCAAACCATACTAGAAAAGATGGCAGAAAGGAAGAAAGTGAAAACCACTGATCCACCTAAATACAAACACCTGAAGAATGAAATAGAAGATGAATGCAAAAAAGCTAAAGATGAATGGTGGAATAAGAAGTGTGAAGTAGTGGAACAACTTGAGTCTCAACATCGTTCAAGAGAGATGCACAAGAAAGTGAAAGAGATAACAGGTCAAGGATACAGACAGAGAAGCAGTAAATGTATCAAGAACAAAGACGGCAAAATGCTCTTTGAAGAAGATGAAATAAAGTCCAGATGGGAAGAATATGTAAACAAACTATACAATGATGACAGAGGGAACCCACCCACAATTGAGAAAGAAGATGGGAATATTATATTAGTATCAGAGGTTGAGAAGGCTATCAATGATCTAAAGTCAGGTAAGGCTCCTGGAAGTGACCAGATAACATCAGAAATGATAAAAGGACTAGATGAAGTGGGGATTCAAATCATTCATAAGCTAGTAAATGACATCTATGAGACTGGATTTATACCATTGAATATGAATGAATCCATATTTGTACGACTCCCAAAGAAGCTAAAACCAACATTGTGTACTGAGTACAGAACACTAAGCCTGATGAGTCATATGTTGAAGATGATCCTGAAAATAATTTTACTGAGAAACAGACAGAAAATTGAAGAACAAATCAGTAACGTACAAAGTGGGTTTA
>CM059186.1:69730137-69752718 GCA_030323885.1 Branchipolynoe longqiensis | reverse complement strand
GGACCTACGCTCTCTACCTCCCACTGATGATGCATTTCATTTCCACATTCTCAGGAGTCTTTGCAACATTAGCCTCTACAAACAGGCCCATCTAAGCAATCCAACTCTTCTCCCACCTGAACAGTACGGCAGATATATGGACAAAGGAAGATTAGTTCCGGTCATGAAGAGCAAGCCAAACAAACCTGCAGTGGCAAAACTGACGTACTGCAAGTGCAAGAAGGGCTGTTTAAGGAACTGTTCATGTGCAAAGGCCGGATCGGCATGCATTATTGCATGCACCTGCAATGGGGTCCCAAACAAATGTGGGCAACTGACTGAAGACAACGAAAGTGATGAGGACTAGGTAACCAAGAACAAAGTATATTTTCTACTAGGTGTAGTTGTAATCGGAACATTATATGGTATTGTTAGAATGATGAACTTGGGATGACAACATACTGCTTATTAAGGTTTTTTTTCTTATCTCCAGATAGTTCAGACGTTTTCTACTGATAGTTTCACAAATAATAACAAAAAACTATTGGATAATGAGAGTTATATCAATCAAATGTACGAAAGAAAATTCACTGAATTTGGCTTTTTTCTGAATTATCGCTTAGTAAAAGATGGCCAGGGGGCCATTAGTTCTTTGCCAATCCTCACATCCCTTTTCTAAAATCATCAAGGGGATCTAAGGAGTTGACCGAAACAGTATTTTAGTGAAAAAACTTATGATACGGTATATTAATAGGCACTTCTTTGATGGAAGTCCCAGATTTTGGGCATGCCACAACCTTTGTGACCTTTTGACCTCTAGTGACCTTGAGGTTCATCCAATCAGAATCTACTCTGCTTATTGTTTTAGCCTACATCCATACCAAAAGAATGAGTGGTAATTTGTTGCAGTAGAGTCTTGCGTTGTGATGAGATACTAGATTTAGTTTCCCCTACCCCGGAATTAGGCGGCTGGTGTCGTCACACTCTATTGTCAAAAAACGGTGTGTACCGAATTTGCGCAATACATTCAAAGTGTCCAAATTCACTTTTCAGATGTCCAAGACCCCTATAGACATAATCCAATTGCCAAAAAATTTATAGCAGGGGTGTCACATCAAAATTATTTTTCTGGTTGTGGATCCCAGACTAGTGGGGGGGGTTGGGGGTGGGAGGGGGGGCGTCTGGGGTTGTTAGGTATGGATACGGTAGTGAAATATAGTAACTGTGGGCGATTATGTCTTTTCTTTAATCAGTGTCTCAAAAGACGTCTTTACGCTTCTCTTCTTTTTCCTTTATCTTTCATTTTTTAAATTTATTTACCTATTTTCCCTCTCCTGCCTTAATCCTTATGCCTTATCTTCCTCATCCTGGGATGGGAGTGTAATGTATTGTAGTTGTACGAACGCCCCCGACAGTGAGACTGCATGACGTCATGATCCAGTGTTCCTAATAAAGTCAGTTACGTTACAAGAACTCACGGTGTCCACACATACTTTACATGGTGTCAGATGTGATGGACTAAGCGGATGAAATGGCGCTTCACAGATTGAAGCCACCTGGACCGCTAAATTTGGACGAACGAATGGCCATAAATTGGAGATCTTGGTTGCATTCATACAAAATTTATTCAACAGCAGCGGGTATAGGATCTAAAACAGAGAAAGTGCAATGCTGTGTGCTGCTGCATGTAACTGGCAGTGAAGCACAAAAAGTCCATCGTACATTCGAATTCGAAACGACTGACAAAGACAAGATTGGACCACTAATAGCAGTATTTTCAAAGTATTGCGAGGGAAAAACAAACATCACTGTGATAAGGTATGAGTTCAACTCATTCAACCAAACAACTGAAAATATGGACACATACATTCGCGAGTTAAGACATCGTATACAGTTTTGTTGCTATGAACAGTTAGAAGCTTCCCTTTTGTGTGATCGAATCGTGTGTGGAGTAAAAGATAATGAACTCAGGAATAAGTTATTACAAGCACCAAAATTGTCATTGGAAGACTGTGTACAGTTATGTAGACTGAGTGAAAATAAATCGGCACAGGTACAATTATCTTCATCGAGTCAAGTGGATGCAGTATCCAGGGATTACGGATGACGCGCTGAACAGGGACCCAGGATATCTCCATGGAAACAAGCATCAACAAATCAATATCAACAAGACTGTAAGATGGCGGCTTCCAGGTGTGGACGATGTGGATATAATCACCGGGATGGAAACTGTCCAGCACGCGGAAAGGAATGCATAGGATGTCGACGAATGGGTCATTTTGTAAAAATGTGCCATATGCAGAAGACACAGCCAAGGGGAGCACCACTATATGAAATTAATGTTGATTTGGAAGCCGAAAATGAACAAGTCGGGCAAGGTACATTCGACAATCAACATTCGAACAATCAAGTTCATAGCTAACAACAGCGACAGTGCCATGGATATAATCTTTTGTCGGTCTTGCACGTCGCTGTATTCTACAATTCTGATGATACGCACGACACGATTTGTGGTATGCAGATGTTTTGTTCATCGGTGGCCTTAATAGGTCGGTCTCATTTAACCTTAGCCGTACAGGATCCGAGCGACACATATTTTACCATCTGGATAAAATTTAACTAAGTCAATAGAAAGTCGCTCCTCTTTAAAACAGTGTCTAATTGTCAGTTGAATCAACATCACGGTGGACATAAGGATCCAAGCCGGCAGGAGAAACGACAATTGCATGATCAAACGGGGACAGTTTTCACGATTGTATAGTAGACAGATGTCTGGCAGTGCGCAATCACAACATGGCATAAACAAGGCCTTTGTATGTTCCAATCTGGTCGTTTCTGTTAGCACGACCTCCACAAATGGACCGGTTTAAGTACAAACAACTTCACATGATGCTGACAAATTGGTAATAAAATATGCTGATGTATTTGAGGGTTACGTATTTGAGGGTTTAGGTTTAATTAAGGTCAATGCTAAAATATATGTTGATAATAATGTAACTCCATGTATAGACCCCCCACGTAGAATACCGATAGCCATTACAGAGGGGGTACATAAAGAATTAGAACGTATGATAAAAATGGGGGTCATTGTAAAACAGGAGAGGCCAACCCCTTGGGTGAATTCAATTACAATAGTATGTAAACCTGGAAAACTGAGAATTTGCCTAGACCCTACTAAGCTAAATAAAGCGATATTGAGAGGACCATATCCTGTAAGAACAGTCGAGGAAGTAGTGGCTAAATTGCATGGAGCTAGGTATTTTTCGGTTTTAGATGCACAAAGCGGCTATTGGCAAATAGAATTAGCTAAAGATGGCAAATAGAATTAGATAAAGAAAGTTCTGAACTATGTACATTTAATACGCCTTGGGGTAGATACAGATATACGAGATTGTCATTTGGAATAAAAACTGCGGGAGATATCTTTATTCAGGAGATGAAGGAAATTTTAAGGGGGATGCCAGGTGTTCATGTAATATCAGACGACATGTTAGTACATGGAATTACAGAAAAAGAACATAACGACCGATTAGAGGCAGTTTTGAGCCGTGCACGAACTGTTCATCTCAAATTAAATCCTAAAAAGTCTAGAATTTTCAAGAACAGTGTTAACTATGTAGGGCATGTAATTAGCTCGGACGGCCTAAGTCCTAACATGGACAGAATACAAGCGATTATCGACATGCCCAGTCCAACCGATAAACCAGGTATACACCGATTTTTAGGAATGATTGGATATGTTAGTAAATTTATTCCGAACCTGGCTAACATAACAAAACCATTACGGACAGTAATTCAAAAGAATGTGTCATGGCACTGGGAAAGAGAACAAGAAAAGGCGTTTCAGGAGTTAAAGAAGTTGTTAACTGAAGCACCAGTACTCCAATATTTTGATAGTAGACAAAAAGTTATAATTCAAGTGGATGCGTCTAAATATGGTTTAGGCGCCACTTTGTTTCAGATTGAATTACCTGTAGCTATGGCATCAAAAGCATTAGATAAATCACAAATAAATTATGCGGTAATTGAAAAAGAGTTATTAGCCATATGTTTTGGCTGTAAAAAGTTCCATCATTTTATTTATGGTAATGAAGTAACAGTACACACAGACCACAAACCCCTAGTTGCAATTATGCTTAAACCAATACACGAGCTTTCAGCAAGGATGCAACGCATGCGCATGAGATTGCAAAATTATAATATTACAGTATCATATCTGAAAGGGTCGCATTTATATTTTGCAGACACTTTATCAAGAGCGCATACCTCCAGTATAGCCCCTAAGGATTTGAACGACCATGACATTTCGGTTGGGGCTATAGATTTGGATATGGATGTTGTCCATCGTATCAAGGAGGCCACCAAGGTAGATCAGACGCTCAACACATTAAAAAATCTAACGTTGGAAGGATGGCCGGATAGTAACGAGCATATTCCGAATAGTGTGAAACCCTATTATACGCTTAGACATGAGATAACATGGGCAGAGGGAGTATTACTGAAAGGTGCACAAATAGTAGTCCCTAAATTTCTACAGGCTGAGATGCTGAATAAAATACACGAATCACACTTAGGAATCGTAAAATGTAAGCAGCTCGCCAGGGATAACATTTTTTGGCCGGGAATCGGTAGACAATTGGAAGACAAAATATCCAGATGTGATACATGTCAGGAATTAAAAAATATGCCACCCAAAGAACCGTTGATAAATCACCCGATCATAGATATACCATTTAATAAAATAGGGATTGACTTATTTCATGTACACGGTAAGAATTACATCTTAATTATTGACTATTATTCCAAATTTCCGGAGTTCATAGAATTGGACAGAATATCTACTACAGCAGTTATTGAGGCATTAAAACAAACATTTGCCAGGTTTGGTATCCCCAAATATATAGTATCGGATAATGGTCTACAGTTCACGAGTCTCGAATTTAAAAAATTTGCTTCGTTCTATGGGTTCGTATCGCTGTACTCTAGTCCGATGCATGCCCAAAGTAACAGACAAGTTGAGCGATATGTTCAAACAGTCAAACGTATAATAAAGAAATGTGTAAGAGACGGTAGAGATATACATATAGCCATGCTCAATTATAGAAATACAACATTGAATGGGATTGGTGCATCCCCTGCGCAACTATTGATGTCACGGAAATTAAGAAGCAGGATCCCGGTACTAAATCGGGACTTGAGGGCAACAGTACATACATCAAAACTCCACCAAATACACCATAGTCAGCAAGTACAGAAAGAGTACTTTGACAGACATGCCAGTAGTATTCAGCACCCTTTGAGGAAGGGTGATAACGTCCATTATAAGGACCACAATCGTGACTGGAAGAAAGGTAGTATTGTAAATACTAATGTCGACACTAAAAGAAGTTACGATGTGATAAATGAACATGACCATATAATACGGCGGAACAGGAGATTTATTCAAAAGTGTCCTAGTCACCGCTCAAATAAAACTGCACGAGATGCAACATCTGTTCACGTGAATAACTCGCACAAAATAAACGTACCGATCATATGTACTACACGTTATGGTCGTTTAAGTAGGCCACCAGTTCGTTACGGTTTAACTGTACATTAATTAAAATATAAAGAAATAGTTATGTTACCAATACTTACTGTTACATATGCAGTATGTTCCTCATTCTTATTATGTTAACTCCATGTATGTATATTGACGCATCTTCAATATTGAATCAAATAACATAAGTGAACTTTTGACTGGTGTAACCAGCCCAGACTGGGGACACGACAACGTCATAAAATATATGTGTCAAACCAAGAAGGCACAAAATAACCACAAATCAAGAAGCAGCATAGCAAGTCCATTCAATCGGGACGCAATTGTACGTGTCACAATAAACATTGCTATCTACTAAGTTCATGTGATACTATGTTGAATACCTGTTATCTGTAAGAAAGGGGTTAGGATAAGGAATGAAATATTATATATGTATATGTTATGACTTGATAATTTGGATAATTTGGGAATGAAGGAATTTGAATAGAAGTAAGTTGTATAGCTCTAAGTCAGTACAGATATCAATTCAAACAATAAGGTAACATTAATGATATTTAAAACGGTCCATATGTTACTTAAGGAAAAGGGGAAGATGTAATGTATTGTAGTTGTACGAACGCCCCCGACAGTGAGACTGCATGACGTCATGATCCAGTGTTCCTAATAAAGTCAGTTACGTTACAAGAACTCACGGTGTCCACACATACTTTACAGGGAGGAGGCGCGGTTGTTGTGAGGGAGAGGCTGCGCGAAGTCGGTGGTGGAGGAGGGTAGGGGCGCCAATAGGCCAAGGGCTGGGGGAGGGGGAAGCGGGGAGGGTCGTGGAAGCAGGCGGTCTGGCCAGGGGGGGGGGACCGGGGGAGGGAGGGAGACCGGGAAGATGGTGGAGGTAGGCGGTGTCACCGGGGGAAGGGCACGAGGCGGCGGTGGCGTGAGGGGGCGGTGGTGGTGGAACACTGCTGGCGGGGAAAGGCAGGGGAGGTAGGGGTGGCAGAGGCGGTGGTGGTGAAGCAGTGCTGGCGGACAGAGGGAGGGTTACGTAATCAGCCGGGCGAGATGAAAGCCTGCGGCGCGGGGCGTCCCCCGGGTGTTACGTCAGCCCTGGAGGCCGGCCGGCGGGCGACCGGTGGCGGGGCGGCCGACAACCGGTCGGCTAATTGCCGCCCCCGGTTTGGAGGTGGTGCGGCCGTTGGAGCGGCTTGTGACGTCATAGATCTGACGCTGACGTCTGTGATGGCGGGAGCTGGTCGGGGAATGTGAGGAGCCCTCCCGGGAGGGGGTCGCTCCTATGAGCGGGTGGGGCTTGGGCTGCGTGGTGGTGGGGGGGGGGGGGGGGGGGGGGGCCCCCTGGTGCACGCCCTGGTGGGGCTGTGATCGGCGGCGGAGGTGAGCAGGGTCTGGGAGGCGGGTGTCTGGGTCGCGGAGGCTCCGTGCCTCATATTCCGGAGGTAGATAGGGTGGACGTCTGGGGCCGCCGGGGGCGGGGCTGCCAGCTGCCGTTGTGTCGCGGGGGTGGTGCCTGCGGCGTTGCGGGTGAGCCCCTCCACAAAGTCTGCCAGGCGCTCCAGTACTGGGCCCGTATGCATGACATAGGGGTAGCGCTCTACCTCTCGGGGTAGTGGGGATTTCCGGGGTAGCGGCGAAAAGTTGCTATGCATGTGTCCAGGGTAAGGCTACCCCAGGGGGGTAAAAGTTGGGTAGGCTACCCCTACCCAGTAGCAGGTAATAAGGCCGGGGGTAGGGACCGACTCGGGCCAAATCTATTGAATGTGATCATATTTAACAGAATTACATACGCAATAAGTGAAATTTGATCAATTTAACCCTAAATTCGAAATGTTATTAAGGCTACCGCCACATTGGCGGCGATATTAATAGTGTCGAATCGATGAATGTAAAGTAAACAAATCGCCGCCGCCGCCTCAACGTCGCGTTCCATATACCCCTGTCACACTACAACGTTTCTCTCCAATGCATGGCAATGTGTGTCCTTTTTTGGTGAAACATCTCTGTCTGTCTCTGTGTCTCTGTCTGTGTCTCTGTGTCTCTGTCTGTGTCTCTGTCTGTGTCTCTGTCTGTGTCTCTGTCTGTGTCTCTGTCTGTGTCTCTGTATGTGTCTCTGTGTATGTGTCTCTGTGTATGTGTCTCTGTGTATGTGTCTCTCTGTGTCTCTGTGTGTGTATCTGTATATGTGTGCATGTCTCTGTGTATCTGTGTGTGTCGATATGTCTCTGTGTGTGTCTCTGTGTGTCTCTGTGTCTCAGAGAGAGAGAGACAGAGGCACAGACACAGACAGACGGAGACACAGACACAGACAGAGACACGGAGACACAGACACAGACAGAGACACAGACACATACAGAGACACATACAGAGACAGACGCAGACACAGACAGAGACACAGACTCGACGCTTTAATTTTATTTTCAACGCTGACGGGTCGCCGGTGAGAAACGTTGTAGTGTGACAGGGCCAGTACTGGCGGCGGTTTGTTTACTGTATGTTTGTCGATTCGAAAATATAACTATTAATATCGCTGCCAATGCGGCAGTAGCTTTAATAACGTTTCGAATTTAGGGTTAAATTGATAACATTTCACTTATTGGGTATGTAATTCTGTTAAATATGATCGCATTTA
This sequence comes from Branchipolynoe longqiensis, assembly GCA_030323885.1. Taxonomy (NCBI): domain Eukaryota; kingdom Metazoa; phylum Annelida; class Polychaeta; order Phyllodocida; family Polynoidae; genus Branchipolynoe; species Branchipolynoe longqiensis. The sequence continues at coordinate 69,744,562 of CM059186.1, read as the reverse complement.
ATATATTTGAGCCTAATATATGGCTACAAACGCAGAGGGATTTCCCAAATCTATAAATAACTGCTAGGGTACCTACCTCCTCGCCGATTTGGCCTCATGCATACCCCGTGACCCATTTCCTACCCCCGGCAATAGCTACCCCGAACTCGGTCCTTATCCCCGGGGGCGATAACTTACTCGTCATGCATACGGCCCCTGATGGAGGCGCCACTGAATATATTTGCTTTAATGTAAAACAGGGTGGCGCATGCTTAGTACTGAACTTTTCCACTTGGTCGTGTAGGGTGACCTAGATTGGTCATGTGACAGCTGTTGTTATGAAAATGGCTGGGTGAGTGGAGAGAAGGGAGGGTAAAACTGATGTATTTTCAATTTTCTTTACAGTAGTTCAAACAGGAAATATATTTGCTTTAATGTAAAATATATGTTAGTACAAGTACGTTGCATAATTCAATGAGAAACACATATAGATGAAAAACGTTTTTTTGTTGTTGAATGTAAAAAGGTTTTGGACTGTATGGGGTTTGAACCCACAAGACATAACACCTAACCACTAGGCCACAGAGATCACACATAGTTTCTTGTCTCAGTTCAGCTATGTGTATATACAACGTCAAATATACAAGGTGTGTGATTGTTTATGTGTGTGTATATATATTTTACCTCGGTACTAAGCTTCTGGCTACTCGTGGTTGAGGGAGAAGGAAGCAACATCTGGGTCCAGCAATTAGCATATTCCACTCATAACGGGAGGAAGTTACAAGCAGGTTCAGCAGTTTTTTCCTACAAATAACAACGATTGCAGAGTAAGTATTGGACGAAAACTTACAAGGATTGATAACAATGCATAAAGCACATATTGACATACTTTTTGGAGTATTTAATAACATGTTGACACAGTTATTCATGTAAATGTATTCGTTATCCGGTACAATAGATATTTTTCAGCACCGCCATTTTTTGTGCCGCCCATTGCCAAATGGAGAGATGTTTGGCTGGAGCCAATTCATCGCTTAGATTATCTCTGGGTATCTTAATAGATTCCCCAAGGGTTTTAAGGCGTACCTCCGAGTTGTATAGCATTTTCTTCAACTTGTTGGAGTAGTAGCCACAGGAGGGAGAAGTGTATGTTACAGAGAGTGTGGGAGGGATCAGTATACTGGTCCCTACGCCTCGATTGGTTTCGGTTTTGTTTGTCCGACCGTTGCACTTTTGACATGCAATTTAGCTTATCACGCCTGGATTAAACCAGTGTAAATACGGTGTTAATACACCCAATTGTTGCCTTGGGCACATTACCGCACTGTTCCATGTGTTCAGTTGTTCCTTGAGCTCGTTTAAATGAACCTTCATTGGTTTTCAGACGACTCGAGATGGCGGCGAAGTGGAGTACGGTTGACATACCACACATGCTCAGTGAGGGGGATGCTACACATGGGCTCAAGACCGCTCAATCACGTGACCACTCGCCCGAACAGGTGCCGTCTAATTTAGACAACCGGGTGGTACAACTCATCAGAGAGCAACTACAACAGCTGCTCCCAGAAAAAGTGACCGGACAACAACAACAACAGGTCGCTCTGGAGGAGTTGGAATGCGAGGACATGTCTGGCCCGTAACAAACTACCGACTCAGAGATTGGGTTTCCCTCATGGAAGAGGAAACATAAGAAGAAGGACTCATCCGATGGAGATGAGTACTTCAAGGCCCGCAACAAGACCGGCATCAAAAAGACCAAAAAGAAGTCCAAGTCAAAGAAAAAGAAGAAGAGTAAGTCTTCTTCATCAGACTCATCTTCAGACTCAACCACCACAGATTCAGAATCCGACACGGAAAGGACTGGCAACTATGTCAAGATTAGTGGGAAGGTGGTCAAGAAAATAATGGTGCAGAAAAAGAAAAAGATTAACACCTGCACACTGATGAGGAAGACCATAAAAGGACACTTCCACACATTTAAGCCGGCCGAGATAATCACCAAGTTGGCCGAGAGGTTTACAGGGATCAAAGGGATCCCGGAAGCTACCATCAAGGAGATGGACTCAAATGTGAAGCTGAGTGACAAATGTAAAAAGTTTGAAAGTTGTCTCCATCATCATCATCATCATCATCATCATCATCATCATCATCATCATGCTGTCGGTCACGATGCGACAAAGACTGCTTTCATTACTTGACTGCCGCTCTCCATTTAGCTCTCTGCTGTGAGAGTGATGTCCATGAGTCGGTCTTAATGTCTCTCAGCTTCAGGTTTCTCTTGATGGTATCCTTGAACCGGAGACGAGGGCGCCCTCTCTTTCTGTAACCAGAAGACAGTTGAGAATAGAGGATCTGCTTTTGTAGCCTGTTTGATGACATCCTCATGAGGTGTCCAGTCCACCGGAGATTCTTTTTGATCAGAAGATCTTCCATACAGTATTTCCTTATTTGTCACTTTGTCCTTCCAGGTTAGCCTCATGATTGAATGCAGATGTCGCATCATGAAGGCATGCAGCTTTTTCACCTGTCGCCTTTACACTGTCCAGGCCTCAGCTCCGTATAGTAGGGTGGATAGCACGATTGCACGGTAGATCTTGCCTTTGACCAGCATGGACACATGGTGGTTGTTCCAGAGTCTCTGGCGTAGTCGGCCAAAAGATGCGCTAGCCTTGGCCATCCTCCTGTATTTCAGCATCAATGCGTCCATCACTTGATATAGTGCTTCTGGGGTAGGTGAATTCCGGAACAGAGTTCAGCTTGTTTCTGTGAACCATGATATCCTCCTCTAGGGTTCTTATAGAGTTGGGTTGGTACAGCACCTCCGTCTTCTTGATGTTAACCTTCAGGCCGAACTTCTTTGATGCATCGGAGAAAGCGTCCACTATTTTCTGGATCTCTTCAGCGGAGTGGGCAACCAGTGCACTGTCATCTGCGAATAGCAGCTCTCTCACCAGTATCCAAGTAGTCTTGGTCTTCGCTCTGAAGTGTGCGACATTGAATAGGTCAGCGCTCTGTCTGGACTGTATATAGATGCCATCCCCCATGTGTCGGAAAGCCTCGTCGAGCATTGCTGATAGGAAGATGGAGAAGAGCATGGGGGGCAGTACACAACCTTGCTTGACCCCATTGGTAACCCAGAACGATTCCGAGACTTCCCCTCCATCACTAACGTTCGCCATCATTCCTGTATGTAGTGCCTCGATCATAGTTGTGAACTTCTCTGGGCATCCATACTTCCTCAGTAGCTCTCCATTCCATCTGTTGATTTCAGGTGAACAGGTCCCTTCTTCACGGGTCCCCACACTTCCTTCGGTCCATTGTAGAAGCTGTTCATGTTGTTTCTGTCTGCAGCTCTCTGCAGCTCCTCTGCCTTCATTTCCCACCAGTCTGACTTCAGTGCGCGGGTGCATCTTTGTAGCAATCTGCAGGCATCTTTGTATGCTGCAGTGGTGGATCTAGTGTTCCTGGTCTGCAACACTCTCTGGTGGGCTTGGTCTCTTCTGCTCCTGAGATTCTGTAGCTCCTGATTATTGGAGTCGAACCAGTCCTGGTGTTTTCTGTCTGGCTTGCAGAGATATGTTTTAGCTGTGTTGTATATGACCTGCTGCAAAGCTGCCCATTCCTCGTCTTGTGTTGGGCTTTCCTTCTCCTCCCATTGGGCGAGAGCGCTGTCCATCTCTCGCTCGAAGCTGTCCTTGTGAATGATGGTCATTTCATGAAAGCTGCCTGCAAAAGTCTTGAAGTGCTGCTGGCTTTTACAAGTTACCAGCGGCACTCTCTCGGGCAGCAAATAGTGGTTTCACACTGGCAAGAACATGTCCAGACAGGCGCAAAACTATTTGTCCCTGCAGTGGCTGGTCGGGAGATGTTGGGAGTTCCATATATCAACCGCCCTTAATGCTGCCACAGTGACATGCTTTTCTGTTTAGGGTTTTCTCCCCTAGCCTTCGGCTCTGTCAAGAACCTGTACCACAAGGCAGTGGTTTACAACTCTGAAGGGCAGGGGCATCAAACTCCCTGAGGTATTGCAATACCTGCAATACCTGCATACCTGCAGTTGTCTCCAAACAGTCCACAAAGGGGTACTGGCGGATCTAGCGGCGGTTATGCCTATCGCTAACCGCATGATGACTGACAAGTTCTCCACTCTTTGCGGGGATATGGATGCGGGAATAGCTCTCCTCACAGCTACGAGTAACTTCCTCTCGTATAGACGTTTCGAGAAAGTTTTCAAGGTGGTCTGTGGGCTGGCAAGGTCCAAGAAAATCGTGGACAATGACGGGAAGGAGTACATGTTATTCCTTGCTCCTTCTCGCGTTGGAGTGTATCGAGGTATCCAACCACACTAACTATGTTATATACAGTGATTCGTTCTCTTGCCTCCTGGCTGTTGCTGGACTGAAAACGAATCACCCTATTCTAGCAACGGTCATTTATAAAATGAACCAACTGACAACGGATGGGTATGACATCCACCTGTGCTGGGTGCCTGGCCATGCCGGCATACAAGGAAACGAACGAGCTGATCGGGCTGCGAAGAAGGCCCTGAACTGTGATCTTGAACCGTGTCTGATCCCTCACTCTGATCTGAAACCACTAATAGCCACCCACATAAAATCCAAATGGCAACATGAGTGGGATGAAAACATTAATAAACTTAAAGAAATTGAACCATCTGTGGGAAAGCCACCACAGACTCATGCGGGAGGTCGGCGGGACCAAGTGGTCCTTAGCCACTGCCGTATTGGCCACTTGTGGCTAACACATGCTTTTCTGCTCAAGGGGGAACCTCCCCCTGAATGTATTGGGTGTCAGTCCCAGCTGACACTCAAACACATTTGACTAAGTTGCGTTGATTTTTTGGCCCTGCGCCAACAGTTCTACACTGCAGACAGTATGCATGACCTTTTTACTAAGGTAAAACAGGAAAACATTTTAGCCTTTTTGGGGGCAGCTGGACTGTACCACCTCATATAGTTTACTAAATAGATTCTATGAATTATTAATAAAACTTTTCTTTTTCTATGGGAATTTGTTTCCCTTACCACAAATATATGATTGTGAGCTTTTTAATTTAATGAGTGTCTATTGGCACATAATTGATGGTTTGAACAAAAAACAAACATTTCTCGTCGTGAATATGGCCTATGCTGCCAATACAGCGTAAAGCAGCCACCAATCAATCAATCAATCAATTGCTCCCAAGCCTGTCAAAAGCAAGCCCTTGGATAAAACCAAGATGTTCGGGGGACAGCTTCAATACCCGTTCAAACAGGTGGAAACTGCATCCAAATCTGCCAAGCATTTGGATGCTAAAAAGGTATCGGACAACACAAACAGATTCAAGAAGATCCGTCAGGATTTTCGAAGCCGATGGACCGGACAACGAGGAAACCGATTCGGCAACAGCAACTTTGGCTATCAGGCCAGAGGCAGGGGAAAGAGGAACCAGTACGGCTGGAATGACAACAACCGCCCCTTCAAAAGGGAATCAAATCCCCAGAAGCCGTTCCCCCGCCCAAGGAAGAAGTTGAAGTTGTAACACAAACTCCTGTAAGCAAATTTCAAGCAGGAAATATTGCTAACCATTTCGATGATTGGAAACAAATTACAGATAACCAAACGGTTCTTAATATTGTAAAAGGAGTTACAATTCCTTTTATAGAACAGCCTATACAAAACAATACTCCATTCCCATATCATTTTGATGAAATAGAGAAACAAGCATTAAATAATGAAGTGATACAATTTTGTAATAAAGGGATTATTGAACCAGTGTCACATGTCGGAGGAGAATTTATCTCTAACAGTAACATATTTTAAAGACCGAAGCCAAATGGGGAAATATTAGGATGATTTTTGACTTAACGGCACTTAACAAGATAGTTCAGTACAAACATTTTGAGATGTTTTCTTTAGAAACAGCCAGGGATTTAGTTACACACAATTCATGGCTTGCAAGCATAGATTTACGAGATGCATACTATACAGTACCGATATATAAAGCAGACAGGAAGTTCCTAAGATTTATTTGGGAAGAACAGCTTTATGAGTTTACATGTATGCCAAATGGTTTAGCGTGTGCTCCACGCCTATTTACAAAATTGTTAAAACCAATTTTTTCAGATATGGCACAGAAAGGTCATGTTATGTTCCCGTACATTGATGATTCGTTTATTGTTGCTCAAACACAACACAATTGTCAAAATGCTATAGACGATTTATGTCAAACATTTCATAAATTAGGATTTTACATACATAATACTAAATCCATGCTTACGCCAAGCAAAACATTAAAATGTTTGGGATTCTTTATCGACACAGTAGAAATGACAATTTCGTTAACACCTGATAAAATTGATAAGTTAAAAAATACAGCATGTTTATTATTACAATTAAAAAGACCAAAAATACAGCAAGTAGCAGTTCTTATTGGCATTATGATAGCTTATGCACCGGCAATATTATATGGTCATCATCATCATGCTGTCGGTCGCGATGCGACAAAGACTACTTTCATTATTTGACTGCCGCTCTCCATTGTGCGGTTGTACATTTCATGAAAGCTGCCTGCAAAAGTGTTGAAGTGCTGCTGGCTTTTGCAAGTTACCAGCGGCACTCTCTCAGGGAGCAAATATAGGTTTCACACCGGCAAGAACATGTCAAGACAGGCGCAAAACTATTTGTCCCTGCAGTGGCTGGTCGGGAGATGTTGTGAGTTCCATACATCAACCACCCTTAATGCTGCCACAGTGACATGGTTTTCTGTTTAGGGTTTGCTCCCTTAGCCTTCGGCTCTGTCAGGAACCTGTACCACAAGGCAGTGGTTTACAACTCTGCAGGGCAGGGGCGTCAAACTCCCTGAGGTATTGTTATACCAACACCTGCATACCCATGGTAATGCACACATTAAGTCACTAGAGATAGACAACAATTTAGCCCTAGCCAGGACAAAAGGCAATTTTGAAAGACTTATGAAAATTTCGCAAGAAGGCTACGATGACATTCATTGGTGGCTAACGCACATTGACTCTGCACCAAGTCCTATTAGGATGCGTGAACCCAATACAATAGTCACTACAGACGCATCATTAGAAGGTTGGGGTGCACACAGAGATGAGCAAGCAACAGGAGGTCTCTGGTTAGCGGACAAAATTTCCGACCCCATTAATGTATTAGAATTACGGGCTATTTTTTGGGGATTGCGTAGTTTTGGGGATTGCGTAGTTTAGTGCATGTGCCTAAGTTTCATGTATGAGTGTCAACAGATAACACCACTGCAGTGGCCTATATTCGCAACATGGTAGGGACAAAATCCAAACCATGTAACAAACTGGCAAAACAAATTTGGAATTGGGCACAAAAACAAGAAATATGGCTTACAGTAGCACATATACCAGGTAGTCAGAACACACTAGCAGACACAAAGAGTCACCATTTCCATGATCACTTGGAATGGTCGCTAAAGACCAATATTTTTGAGATCATTTGCCAAAAATGGGGATTCCCAGAAATCGACTTGTTTGCATCACAAAACCCAAAAATATTTCTAAATATGTGTCTTGGCATCCTGAACCAGACGCCTGGAAAGTGGATGCTTTTTCAATGATTTGGAATGATAATTCTTTTTTTATATTCCCACCATTCAGCATTATCAGCAGAGTGGCCAGAAAGATCAGGCTGGATCAAGCACATGTGGTGCTAGTAGTGCCAGAATGGAAAACTCAACCCTGGCTAGCAGCAGTATCTTGGGGAGCAAAAGACTAAATAAAATTCCACAGAGCACCGAGGAATCTACAACACCAAAGACTGTTGACAAAGGAAGGAGACATGTCGACAACACCCCTATTGGCATTCCTTTTCTAAGAAAATACTTAAATAAATTTGGTTTAGATAAAATTACACAGGAAAGACTCATGTCACACGCATGGAGATCAGGAACGGTGAGATTATATTCAAGCTATTTAAAGTGATGCGGCCTCTATTGTTTACTCAAGAAAGTGAAGCCAATGGAATCTTCTATTGCTCAGGTTGTCCGTTTCTTACAAATGTTGGAAGATGAAGGACTCGGTTATGGAGCCATTAATGCAGCTATATGTGTACTTTCAGTTATTTTACCGAGAAGAGATGGAGAAACAGTCGATAAACATGAGTTCATTCACTGGTTTATGAGATCGGTTTATGAAAGGAATCTTCCAAAACCCAAATACAGTAGATTTTGGGATGTGTCGGTAGTTTTTACATTATTTAAAACATGGCCGAGTAACAAGCATTTATCAATGAAACAATTAGGTTTTAAGTTAGCAGTTCTTTTACTGATAATAACAGGTCATAGAGGACAGACAATTGTAGCCCTCTCTCTGGATGGATTAGAGATTGACAAGAAGGAGGCTACGTTTGATTTAGACAAATTATTAAAGTCAAACCGCACAGGTGACCTGCTATCCACGGTTCATGTAAACAGTTTTCCAGATGACCGAAAAATTTGTGTAGTTGCAGCCATTACGGCTTATTTATCCAAGAGAAAGGGAATATGATATTCCAGACAGCTTTTAATCAGCTTCATTAAGCCAGATGGACGATTAGGGTACTCAAGGAGGCAGGCATCAACACAGGACGATATGCTTCCCACTCTACGAGAGGAGCTATGGTCTCAAAAGCGAGACAATTAGGGATCTCAGTGAAGAGAATCCTAGCACATGCCAGCTGGAAGACGGCAAGGTTGTTTGCTAAACATTACAACAAACGCCTAGAGAAGACCAGCGGGGTAGCAAAATGCTTACTCACAAACTAACAAGAACCGGTGAGACAAATAATATTAAAAAATTTACGATTAAACAATGTTTATGTTCATCATTAAAAAAGGATAAAAATGAGATTATGTAAAGGTCTCCCTCGACCAAGAGTAGCCAGAGGCTTAGTACTGAGGTAGAATAGTATGGTTATACGAATCTTACCTTGGTACAAATGATGGATAACTCTTGTTTTCCCGAGGTACAAGCCTTGGATAGTCATGGGCTAGGGCCCGCCCACCCAACCCTGCCACGACTATTACGTTTGCTTGTGCCAAGACGAAAACATTAGTAGTATCCATACAATTAAGCTCGACGCCGACAACTTCCACCAATTGACCTCTTTTCGTGATTCTGACCCATATATATTATATATATATATATATATATATATATATATATATATATATATATATATATATATATATATATATATGGACCAACAAATATATATATATATATATTGATCTGCCAATACTAATATATATATATATATATGGGTCACTCTCCTGAAAACTGGCCAGAAGTGTCACATGGATAACATTTTGTGGTTGCAAATGAAAGCTGGAAACCTCCCCTTTTCATCTATGTAAAATACAAATTGATGAGAAAAAAATTAAAGGTGTAGTGCGTGATTAAGTTATGTCATCTATCAGCGTCACACGTGTAACAGAGGACACCAAATAAACAAGAAAACAGCTATCTAGAAACTAAATATTGCTGATTTTTTTTCATTACATGGTATTTTTAACTTTCTAAAAGAAACCTCTTTAGTTTGTATATATGCTATTTGGTGGAATATGTAACCCTATACCCTATCTACATGTTAACAGATATTGTGGGATATATTCTCCTTGGAATTTCACTTTGCATTAATTAAAACCTTGTCTGCTATATTATGCAGACATCACAAATAAATAACAAAACACACAGTTCAAACTTTGACTGATTTATTTGGGAAGATTATCACTGAAAGTAATACTGGCCCCTGGCTGTAATGTCAGGATGTCCAAGAGTGGCCACAATCTGTTCCAGCTTCACCCAGGAAACATCAGTGTCTGGCCAGGTGTAAAATGTTCCTCAGCAGCGGAGGAACTGCAGTTGCACTTCACCTGTGTCCCGATCTTCAGAAATGACCTAAAAGATAATAAATATAACAGAATATTACCAAAAACATAATATTTCTCATGTTACCTACCAAAAAGGAAAATGGGTGTTTTAACCAGACAAATTATGAAACAAAGGATAATCAATAATTGTGCAAACCTTTCCAATGAATTCTTTTGTAGACTTCCCGGTCGTGAAGGCAGCTTTTATCCAGCTCCCTTTCCTGCAATTGAACACAAGATATTATTAATAATAACAACAATTATAACAATAACTATCACAATAATAATAGCTTTTAATCAAACAGGCACATCACAAAAAAGTCAAGATATTGTAACATGGACCCTTAGGTTAATTAGTTATAATACTTTAAAATGTCACCTGTCTGAGTTTCCTCCATGGTCAGGCTCGGGCAGCTGGTTCGGCTGGTCAGAGTGGGACGGCTGGTCTAACTGGGGTGGCTGGTCAGAGTGGGGCAGCTGGTTTGGCTGCTCAGACTGGGGTGGCTGGTTTGGCTGGTCCAACTTGCGTGGCTGGACAGATTGGGGTGGCTGGTCAGGTTGGACGGCAAGATTGAGAGAGGGATCAGGTACGGTAGCAGGAAGGGTGGGCTGGGAATTTTCGGGAATGAGGGTGTGTTCTGTCCAAGCTCCTACAACTGCTGTTGAGGGGCAGTCTCCTCTGCCTGATAAGCAACTGTCACATAGGCAAGTAAGATGTCTGGTGACCAAAGTTCCTCCACTTCCTGTTGACTTGATGTGGTGGAATTATCTTGTGCCCTTCACGGTTTTCACCAACCGGCCTGGCCTCGTCCTTTCAATTGACCCTTCAGGGACCCAGAAGAAGGTTCGGAGAAAATGTGTGCAAACTCCATCATCTGCTGGCTGCTTATTGAGGCTGCTTTGGATGCAATACTGAAAGAAATCAGTAGCATTGCTGATTATCACAGTGCCAGCTTTCACGGATGATGTTGCATGTTGCTTCAAGACGGCTGCCTCTCCATCACATGGACCCTTTCCATGTCGGGATCCAAAGTAGCTACGATGGACTGGAAGACCAAAATCGGTCTCACTTGCTGCAACATCAGCAAAAGGTCCTTTGCTTTTATATTGGACTCCACAGCCATCTGACCATTCGACGACAAGCTCCAACTCCAGCTTCCTGGCGTGCTGCAGGTGACTGATTATCTGCTGGATGAAAGTGTGTACAGCATGGTAATCATGTCCAGTGTCATTTGAAATAAAAATCAGTGACTCATTTACCAATTTTTCACAGGTGGGGCATTTGTAGTAAGACGCAATGGGGTGAATTGTCACTTGCTCATGATGCCAATGTGCAGACTGGACCTCATGCTGATAGATGCATGTATAGTTTTCTGCGAAGTCCATCACAATAATGAGCAAGTTACTTGGGAAAGGTTGGCGATTCCGCAGGCTCTTGAACTGCTGGTGCTGCCACTTGGCCCTGAACGTGTTCAGACAGGAAGATAATTTCCTGAAGCAGCTCCTGTATCAAGTCATTGATTCCACCTGTGCTTGTATTTAACACCTTCCTAGACACTTGCTTCCCATTGCTCCAGATCTTCTTTGTAGTCCATCGATACCAAGACACTTGCGCTTCGTGACTCTGGAGGGGTGACAGGTAGTCCTCCAGTTTCTTAATGCCACACCTGGGACATTGCCGATATGCACACACCTTCCCTCCATTCTCGCATGTCGACAGAGCCACCGCATGATAAACATGGCTGATCCGTGTTGTGTTTTGTGCAATTTTGTTCATGGCTTTGATCTTTAAGTCACAGTTTGTGCAGTATTCGCAGAGGCACTGGTTGAGCCCTGAACTGGCCATCTTCCGGATGTGCTTTGGTCTGCACTTTGAAAACTGCGCAAGAGAAATGTGCCCCCCATGCTCTGTGAATTCTTTGTGGTAGTCCTCCACTCGCTTTTGGAGCACTGACTGGGCTAGTCCCGTCTTCTTACTGACAAGCTTCTTGTTGGGCAATGGTACAGCATTGTTTTCAAAGAAAACTTGTACTTGTTTCTTGACCTCATCACGTTTCTTCAGTCGCAGGCTTGGTTTCGGATGCAGGTAGTTTACAATTGTCTTCTTATTCATATTCAATATCTTGCTGGTCTTGCTTAATGATCTACATGATTTATATATTGAAATGAGAACCATCATCGTTGTTCTGCTGCTCAGATCCTTTTTCCCTTTCAAATTTTCCACAGAGTCAATAAAGAAGGCCCCAAGTCTACTGGTCTCCAATGAAATGCCTCTCTTCTTGAATTCCTTCTTCTTTCTAGGTGATGCTGTGTCATGTAGGCTCTCCAACAGTTCTGCATACTGTTCAGGGTCTTTTGGCATCGACTTGCGAGCTCTATACAGTGCCTGTCGTCGTGATCCTAAACTGTGCAATGCATCCACTGTTGTGTTGCTTTGAATGCTTGGCAAAGAAGAATCAAGACTTGTTTCCATTAATGCTTTCTCTGCTGCTTCTTTTTCTACCTTCTTCTTTAATGCTTGCTGATCTCTCCTTTTTTTGTTCTCCCACATCTTCTTTTGAGGTGTCCTTTTCGTTCTCCACTTTTTCTTTGCTTCTGTCGCTTTGGCTCTTTCTCGCAGTTTGGTCGCATCATCTTTTCTTGTCCTGGGTTTCTTTATCGCTGAGGCTGAATTAACTTTTCTGTTCTGGCGAACTTTTTGCATCCTGAGTTTTGCCAATTCATTCATATGCTTCTTCTTGTCTTGAGAGGCATTATCCCTGTATGCTTTGCTATACTGTCTCCTGGCTTCCTTGTATACCTGTGCTTTCTCTGGATCTGCCAACAACCTGGCTTGGTATTGTTTATTTCCTTCAGTGCCCGCTTTCGCTTGCTTGGGTGGGGTAGGTAAGGGAGGGGTGGACAATGGGCAGGGGGAGTGGGATGTAGCCTCTGCTTCATCAATCTTGTCAGCAAGACGCTTACTTCTCCTCTCTGGCGTACTATCAGCCATTTGTGCTAGAAATACATACAAACTCAGTTTAGCAAGTTTTTTTAGTCAATGCCAAAGTAGAAGTCATTGCATTTCACATACCAAATGCTCTCTAAAGATCATTGATCTGATGATCTAATTCATATGTGATATTGGTGAGTGAAAGGCAATATTTCTGGTGTCTGGGTTACACTTGAGACGTCTGAACTAATTTTTTATTCAGTTAATTATTTGCAATTTATAACAAAAAACGTATGTTTTTGGTCAATTCAATTAGCCCAACCTTTAATAATACACTACAAATAATAAATAGCTGAACCTAGAGATATTGGTGAGTGGAAGGCAATATTTCTGGTGTCTGGTGTCTGGGTTACGCATGGGACATCGGAACTAATTTTTATTGTCTTGATCAGTTACTAATTTGCGATTTTTAACAAAAAACGTATAATGTTTTTGGTCAATTCAATGAGCCCAACTTTGATCAATACACTACAAATAATAAATTGCTGAACCTAGGCAAAGGAAAAACTGTCACATTCGCAATTCAGACACTGATAACGTGGTGTCCATGTGCCGTCTGAGACAAGCTTTACTGGTATTGATCTAAAATAAAACTCACACAAATATATACATACATGAGTGATACATATAACAGAATATTTCATTAATAGTTTCATATCCATTTTACTTTGTATTGGAATCCTCACTCCATAACTGTTAACTGTTAAAAACGTGCATTTTCCCGTCACGTAACGCAACATGGACACCACTTTTGTGGTGTCTGGGTTACGTTCATAACACAATTTACAATCTGAACATAAATAACAAAATCAAGAGAGCTACAAAAGGAAATCACAACAATAAGAGTAGGATAAACCTAGGTGAAATAATCGGCACTATGCAGAAAATCTACTTTCAGTTCTTTCAGCCTCAATTCATTAGTTATTTATGGTCAACTCTGGAAACATAGAATTCTAACCGATCCGGTGCTGACCCACATTCACATCAAGCTTACACAAAAATTGTGTTCAAACCCATACTTAAATTATATATCCATTAAATATGCATTCACAATGTATAAAGCGATATTTTAGCTACAATGTCTGCAAATAACTATGCTTAATTGTGTCTACAATAACTTAAAACCTACCTGGAACGCTTCCAATCAGCGACGAAAATGGGGATGAAAATGGCGGGCGTCTCAGACGAACACGTCAGACTATGTAGGACACCACGTGCATTTTTCACCGAGTCACTCGTTTGAGTTAATGAGGATATCTAAAAATAGCACTACTAGTTTTAGGAGGTCAGCTGGTACGTACCCATATATAGGTTTGACCCAAATGACTTAGATGGCGGGAAGAAAGTGCAATTTCTGTTTGCTGAGACGTAACACATTTTTCGGACACCACACAATATGCTTATTCAAAATATAACCCGAATTAAACACTTTCACACTAAGAAGGACATTAATCATGGCATAATGTCTAGAAATATGTAGTTCATATATAGATTTTAAAAAGTTATTCCTAGCAATGCATTATTCACTGAATAATTAGGATACAATATTTGTT
>CM059186.1:69595687-69729637 GCA_030323885.1 Branchipolynoe longqiensis | reverse complement strand
GACTGAGTGGGATAGCGGGTCATGGTGCCAGCGGCCTGTGGTGCCAGTGGGGCAGCACTGTAAAGTTGTCATGAGTGTGCACTATAACAAGTCGGTATCTGTCCTGATATGACCTGTCCTGATATGACCTTAGGTGTTGCCAGGACGTAAAACATCAGAGCGTCCATAAAGACGTCTGATGGGTCTGGGCCCGAACGCCCGACCTCCTCTCACTGCCAGGAGAGTCGCAATTGACGCCTCCTAGCAACGCTTTACGGCTGGAAACCCGGAGCCTCGCAAATGTTGGCATTCGCAAGTCTGTCATGGCGAGTAGCCCGCATTTCCAAATGCGGGTTAATCGCCACAAGCTCGCAAATGTCACAAGGCGAATAGTCTCGCCCACTTCACTTGTTTGAAAATTTGATGATTCCATCAGACTATCAACGTTCAAGGGTGAAGCGGGAATATCTGGTAGTGCTGCTACCTGGTGGCTCAAATATGTACTTCTATGATTAGAGCAAAATCTGTTTGCCCTGTTCATTCTCACCATCAACTTGTCTGTAAGTAGTCACCTACTTTTCTTTATCTGAGGATTTCCTATTATTCGCATGGTGCAGTCACAGACAGGTATTTCTATTTAAACACTGACATGAAGTACAAACTCTAGTCATACAAGAGGAAATACTTCAAGAATGGAATTTGTGTGAACTAGTGAATTTTGTGGCTTATCTACTGAGGAACTCATATATTGTAGGCACATGTATGTGACACAACAAATCGTTGGGCTTGTGCAGCATTTGGTAATTTTGTACATTGAAAGAGATTTCTATCTATTCTATATTATATTTAATTCAGTTCAGAGGTTCCACAATGAGAAAATCAGATTATGTCAAGCCAGTGCTCTAACGTCATTACTTTTCACACACGGAAATGCAGATTTCGGGGGTTAATTCTGCTCAAATTGTGTGGGGAATGGTACTATGTCGAAGTCCATTAAATTCCACATATTCTAGGTTTTGTCTGGTCAAAATCTACAAAGAATTGACAGAACTACAGCTTTCCAAAGTTGAAGTTAATTCTCCCTACGTTTAATTACAAAAGTAGTTTCTCAAGTATTACAATAAACATTTGTCATAAATCCACAATATTTTCTATCCATATGCAGACTTCACCATACACTTTTATTACATATGGGTAATATGTACAATTATTTATTTATTTTTTGCATACTAGAAATATTTTATTTCTTTATTTTCCGGAAGGGTATACTCCCTTTTACGGCGAGCTCATGTAAACCTTGCTATTTGTGCACCACAATATCAATTGGGGGAACCTGCTGCGCAAACATAGGCTCGTTTGCATTTAATCCGATGGAGATGCAGATGGTCCGCCATCATTGGCGGAGTTACAGATGCACTAGCAACCCACAGTGTTGTGTCTTGTCGACACTAACATGGTCTCCAATGTTGTGCATTACCCATGTTAACGGCAACATGCATGTTTTGAATATCCGCACTGGTGTTTTGTAGTTTCTCAAGTTTGTGCCCCCCTGCTCACTCACCTCTCATTCCTTTGATTTGGTTGCTTCCTTCTGCCTGACTTAGTACTCGGTGATCTAATCTTCAGTTAATATTGTAGTAGTCTGTACATGAGCTCTACTACCAGGTGGTAGCAGCGGAGACTACGCCATACATCAGCGCAGTACCACTATACTGCGCCAGGTGGCGGCATGGGTAGCCACCGGGCAGACCCTGAGTTTATTACTAACTATGTAAAGAAATATTGGTTATAATTTGTATACTTTTTTCTTTCAGAAGATCTGCGAAACCAAATATGTCTCAGGTATGGAAATAAAAAATATTCATGAATATTTGAAGAGTTTAGGCACAAATCTCCATAAGCGCCAATCCAGAATTTTAGATAAACTTTGCAAATAAAGCTTCAAAATGTTCTTTTTTTCACACTTCTATTTTTTTCATCCATTGCTCCATAATCATTCCTTCAGAAGCAATGTGGAATTAATGAAAATTAAAATTAGCTTCAGGTAAAAATCTCTTATTTTAAATCAATTTTTGGATTCACGTTTACAGGGGCTTGCACCTGAACTCTTTATTTGCTTAGAATCTGAACACACTTGCAAATATTCTAGTAATCTGATAAAGAGTTGTACCGTAGATGTTAATTCAGACACCAGGCATGTACAGATTGTCATTTTAACGTGAACTTAGCAAGTTGTAAATAATGAGCTTAAATATCCAAAGTAAGTGATATCTATAGATTTATTTACATCAAAATGTTTCCCTTAACAAAAGCACTTATAAAAGAGATATTGGTCACTTACTGAAATTATTATCACAAGCAACAATGAATTAAACAATACTGTCTGTAGTATTGCTCTTAAACAGCTCTCATTTTGTAATATTCATAGGTAATATCAGTGCCAGCTCCTTCGACGTCCAGACCAGAACTGCTTGGTGGTGATGCAGGGGCCAACCAGTATCCTTTCCTGGACAGGGTGAGTGAAACCACTCATTTATCAGGTAACTTAGAGTTATGTAAGGAGGCAATCAATGATATTTATTCTCATGAGCAGTGGCTTTCAGAAACTGTACTTGGCAATGGGAATAGTGAACTTATTCAATTAGAAAAGGTACTCCTTGATATGACAACAACACCAGGTATAACTTCAGGTGTTTATTATCATTTAGCATTTGCAAAGACTGAGGCAAGCATTGCTAGGTATTTAGAACATGGAAAGTGTGATGGTGCCATGGATCATATCTTTAGACATGAAGAACAATTGCATGGCCAAGCATTATATTGTATTTTTACAGCGAAAGATATTACAGATAGAAGTGTTTTTCTGACAAATAGAGGCGAGCGCATAGGTATGCAGCATAAGAACCAAAACACTAGTAAAGCACCGCTGATCAGATATGGGCAGAAATACAAGAGATTACTAATTCAGGTGCAGCAAACTTTATCTAAATTCCTAGTAGCAGTAGAAAAGGCAGATGTGACTATTAAAAGTTTAGTTATTAGCATTAACCCTAAAGGAAAACCAGGGAAAAAGGATGACACTGATATAAATGATGATGGATATGTGTATGTTATTGGGCATGATGGAAAGTTTGTAACAAGCACATTGTTTGAGCACTCATTAGCTGGAAAGACACATGTGGGTATTGACATTTGGGCAAACAAATCTCACCTCTCCATATCAGAACAATTCAAAGTTGTATCACAAATTCCAAATTTTCACTGGAATCTAGAATCCACATGCAACATGCAGTTCCTTCAAGCGCTTGCAGTGGGTTGTCCTGGGTATCTTCCTATATCAATAAGAAACCGCTATATCCACTTTACATTGGCTGAGGAGTATGAAAAGGCATATGATGAGCTAAGGAAAATCAATGAGATACTAGAAACAGATCCATCTAACAATTCAAATAAGCGGAAAGAAATAGTGCATAGTGCAGAAATAAAATCAAGCAAGAAAAGAGTAGTTAGCTTAAGTGATCAGATTCCAGAAGTAGATCAAATACCAGAAGCAGATGAAATTCCCCATCCAGATGTTGCATCTATGAGTGAACGATTTACCTTATATGATGAGTACAAAAGATATTTAGTTGAAAGAGGATGCATCTCATGGCGATCAGCAGGAATTGATGGGTATGAAATAACCATGAATGCATACAATAATGACACTGCTATATTTTCTGATTGTGAGTTTGTTCATATTAAATTTAATCAAAGTGAAATTGACTGTAGTTACAGGTCTTTTCATATGGCTGAGATTACAAGTGCAGGTAACAAGTGTATGCATGCACGGTTTATTAGAAATGAAATATGTCCTCGAATTGAGAGACTATTCCAGTCAGAATGGGTTCCTGAGACAGCTATGGAGAGATTCCTACATGACCGAATAGATGACAATGACTGCCCTATTGTTGTAGTTGGTAGAAGTAGTAATCAGAAAACAATTAAGTTTTCTGTGAAGGGAAAGAAAGGAGAACTAGAGTTTGTACATTTGAGTCAGGAGGGGAAATATATTGCTTGCCAATCTGGCTGTTGTAAAAGAGGCATGGGTACCCGGAAAAGTGTGCAACATCTCCGAAACTTTATGAATGTGGAAATGTTATGCCCACACCTTGAGAGCATGCATGATTATCCAGAACTGTGGCAGGCCCAGTTCTCTGAGTCTGACCACAGTGAGGCATCTGCGAAAAAACGATTATTCAATGTAGAGACAGGATTGTGGGATTTTGGGGGGCTCAGTAGTCACATACCACAAGATTGTGAAAGTAAGGCATATATCCAAAGTGTTACTGATAGACAAGAGATAAATGCCAAAACATTTAAAAGGAACTCCGAGGGATGTTTGGAAGGTATCATTCTTAAGCCAAAACAGGTACCAGACAACTGTACTTGTGGAGCTGGCTATAAGGATGAAACTGGTGAAATCAACTTAGAAAAGCAATTCAAAAACCTAGTAACCCTCTATCTTTCACGATTTGTAGCCAAATGCTGTGTATACCACTTGAAATGTCAAAGTGGTGAGTGTACAATAGAATACACAGGTGAAGATGACTCTATCTACTTTTGGTCTAATGAAACAGCTGTTACTGAAGAAGTTTTTCGAGAATTTGAACGGTTAATGTTTAAAAATTTAACATTCTCAAACTTTTGTGATGAAATGACAGCAAGGTATAATGAATGCAGTCACATCAAGATTTCTTTTATGTCAAAAAATACGTTTATCAACTCTTTCTTTGGCTGGCTAGGATCAATGAAGTTAGATTTTAGACAACATGTTGATCCATGGTGT
Source organism: Branchipolynoe longqiensis (assembly GCA_030323885.1). Lineage (NCBI taxonomy): Eukaryota > Metazoa > Annelida > Polychaeta > Phyllodocida > Polynoidae > Branchipolynoe > Branchipolynoe longqiensis. The sequence continues at coordinate 69,724,830 of CM059186.1, read as the reverse complement.
GGTTACAATCCACAGCATTTGGCTTGCGATGGGACGCATGTGGGGGTTAGCATGAAAATGATCAATGCAGACGCCATTGAGAAAGCCGGTGTGAATGAGATCAAACCAAATCCACACCGGCGGTTAAATAGAGTGTTTTTGCCTGAACCATCAGATGTTAGAGAGGTTAAGACTGTACGTGACGCTAGACTTCACCTGCGTTATTTGTCTGATAAGTACCTTAATAATATAACTGAATTCAAAACAGTTGAGGAAGAGCGAGAAGGAAGTTCCTGTCTTTGGAAAGCAACCCCCACATATGCAAAGGTTATTATAAATTATTTTGCTGAATCCCCATTAGAGCTTGGTGCAAAGTTGCTGACTGCCCTAGCAAAGCTGGTAAGCCTCCTTTCTCGAGAATCTGCCATGGAGGCATTAATACCATATAGCCATATTCATGAAATAATTAGTATATTTCAAACATTTGAACAGGTTGAAAGGCTTAGGACAGTGTGTTGCAAGGAAGTATATGAGGTTGTAGTTGCTGCCTCCCAATCAGAGTCCAGACAGCTAGTTAGTGAGTTATTGGAGGGCATGGCACAGTCTGTGCTAAATATCCATGAATTAGATGAGCCAACTGAGGTGCCAGAACTTATTCCTGGTTCCTATGACCCTTCCCTGGGAGTAGCCTACTACTTTACTGCATCTGGCGAACAAGTTAGACAATTACCTAAGTATGCAGCAGAGACAAAGGGTAGAAAGAAGCAGGGCATTTTTGATGACATTCCCAGCACAGAGGTACAAGCCAGGCAATTTATTTTTATTGGGAAAGGTGGGTTAAGAGTAGAGGGATTAAAGCAATTGATATGTGAAAAGGTTTTTTCAAATCCATCTATGGAAGGCTGTTTTAATAAAGTAGCATTATGGGTTGGGGGTAATAATGCAGATGAAACCTATTGGAAGTCAAAGAGCAAGTTTACTCCTGAATCAGTAGAGGATAGTTTAGCTGATGTAGTAATGCTTATTACTGAAAGAACAGGGTTACATCTGCCAGTCCAAGAAGGGGAAACAAGGGTACAAATATCAAAGTATTGAACAGGGTGATCAATAGCACAGCTGTAGACTTGGAATACTCCAATGTTCATGTTTGTAACATTCATCGAAAGCTTTCACGGGAGGTAATAATAAATGGGAATAGAAATAGAGAGTCAACAGTAGATTGGGCATTAGAAGATGATGGAGTTCATATCAACTCATGTGCAGCACGTATAATTCTAAAATATATTAGACAGATTAGTTCATCATTAGATGCGGGAGGACACCGACCAGGTGGGCATGTATGGGTGGACCATGCGGTAGGTAGGGAACCAATATTGGTGCATGGGCCAGAATCTGTTTATTCTAATTTTTATGCATCAAAGGTAGTTATCTATGGAATAATATTTAACTGTGGCGAGCAAGCATATCAGCACATAAAGGCTGTAGATTCAGGTGATTGGCAGAGAGCAGAGAGAATAATGCTGCTAACAAATCCATTTGAAATCAAAGCAGAGGGAGCAAAAATTAGTATAACAGAATGGACTAGAAATTTAGACTATAAGCGCACATTGACATTATTGATAATGGGAGCACGGGTAGAGCAGCAGAGAGACTTTCGGGAAGCACTGAGAAGTAGTGGGAGACGAATTTTTATTCATACAGTAAGAGATCAATTATGGGGCACTTCAGTGCAGTTCCCAGGTAGGAATATGTATGGGTGGTGTCTTCGGCGTGCACGAAAACTCATGGTTTGATCCTGTTTTGGTCCTTTGTGATTGATGCAAGAAGTTCATTTAGGAAATGTTGATCCAGCTTCAGATGCAGCAGAATCCAATAGTGTGTAGCTTAGGTTCACATAATTCTCTTCGGGAGTAAGTAATCAGGAGTTTTATGTAGCTAGAAGTGGTGGAATAGGGCCAGTTCGGGTGAATATACCGTTCTGTAACCCTAAATACAACAATGTGCAACAAATGCAAGTTTTTGTTGTGTATTGAGTGTGTACACAACTTACTTTAACTATCAGGAGTTTTATGTAGCTAGAAGTGGTGGAATAGGGCCAGTCCGGGTGAATATACCGTTCTGTAACCCTAAATACAACAATGTGCAACAAATGCAAGTTTTTGTTGTGTATTGAGTGTGTACACAACTTACTTTAACTATCTCATTCAGTGGCCGATTAACTACCACCTGGGCCTTTAGGCTGAGTCACCCAGGCCCCTAGGATGAGCTTTAGTAGTCTCAATTAAACCATTTTCTCATATGCTCTAGGCCTCCCCTCCCTTCCAGTCACCAAGCATACTCAGGCTAATGGTTAATCTGCCATTGCTACTCGTTGCCTCTACAATAAAACCACAAAACAGTTTTTGAAGTGCCAAGTAGATTGCTGTAGTGTTATCTTTAATAACCATGTGCTATTGCCAATTAGGTTAAGAGGATGAAGTGACAATAGAATTACTGTCACACTGTATAAAATATTGGAAGTGGTTATGTGGTTGTTAACAATAGGTATGCAGAGGTGAAACAATTTGGGAATGAAAAAATGTTAAACACAACAGTGTCTGTCTATATATGTGCTTAGAGAGCAGGGATGAAAGTTCTCCGTGATTTCGCGGATTTCCGCGATTTTTTATATTTACCGATTAATGTTAAGCAACATGCAATAGAATCAGGATGTATATGACAACAGTCGGTTTGTTCCATTCCCATTCTTATGACCTTAAATGTTGCTAGAACATAAAACCCAAGTAATTTTTCTGCGATTCTCTGACAGTGCTAAGTCTATGGGAGAAAATTCGCTTTTTCGTGGAAATTCACCATCGGTGTAATAATCTCAGTTTGATTTCCGTTTTTTTTTACGGTAGCCACTTTCATCCCTCAGAGAGAAATAAGTTTTATGTATATGTAGAAGGTGTGGAATGGGGACCAGTACGGGTAAATATATCGTTCTGTAACCCTAAATACAACAATGTGCAACAACTAAACATGTTGGTTGTGCATTGAATGGATACACCACTTACTTTAGGGATTTGATTGCTTCTAATATCTAACCACAGTACAATTCTTGAGTGCCAAGTAGATTGCTGTTGCGTCATTATTAATAACCATGTGCCAATGCCAATTAGGTTAAGAGGATGAAGTGACATAATAGAATTACTGTCATGCTGTATATAATATTGGAAGTGATCATGTGGTTGTTAACAATATCCATGCACAGAAGTAGTCGACGAGTTTGTAACTCCGCCTGCATATGCGCTGAATACGGCGTCCAAAGCAAAACAAATTTATTATATATATATATTTTTTAAATTGGTATTCTACCTGTCAAACAGTAGCTGAAATGTGATGAATTGATTGGTTGTTGTTGTTTTACATCCTGGCAAAATGTAAGGTCATGGGTACCGACTTGTGACAGTGCACACTCATGGCAACTTTATAGTGCTGCCCCACTGGGAAATCAGGCTACTGGCACCATGACCCACTGCTACATTATCCTGACAATGAGCTAACCAGTCCTTGACCTATTCTATTAATGCAGAGTGCCAGGCTAAGAAGTAACAAGTGTCAATTTTGTCATTGGTTTGACTCGACCGGGAAACAAACTCCCAATCTCCCGCACATGAGGGCCATGCTCTACCGATTTGGCCACCGTGCACGGTGAAATGTGCTGAAACTAACAGATTCCATAGCTACACCACTGCTTCAACATGAGCCATATGCTTTGTCTCGGTTTGTTTTGCTTGTACGCATCCCACAATGCACCATGCCGCTGGAATTACAAACTGCTCTAGAGAAATATGTGTTGTAAATAATATTGGAAGTGTAACAATGGCATTGAACAAGTCATAGTTGTACATATAGGACTTTGTGGTGTAAATATTGGAAGCAACATTAATCACAATGGGTGGCTTTATTGTGAAATTTAGATAAGGCAATTGCTTTTTAAAATCATATTTTCCAAATTGACAAATTCTAACTGAAACGTCCAACTGCAAACACAAATTGTTGATTTAATTTTTCATCAGACCATTTTTAATGTAACTGGCAATACATATCTTTATTTCATACATTTTTTCCGCTAGAACTGAACATTTTATAAATTAATATAAAGATTAGTAATTTAAAAGGCAATGACCAAATTAATATAGGTAGAGCCATAGGCAATTTTGGTGTATTATGCATTTCTAAATGCATACCATTTGCACGAATACTGCTTAAGGTATGTTTTCTGGGTTTGTCATAAAATATTTGGAATATTTCTACCAATAATACTCACCAAAATATAGTAAACACAGAGAACATACTGCTAGGGCCCTGTTACCAAATGGATACGTTTCTGTCCATGGTGACTGCTCCTCCAATAAAACGGGAGGAACGTGCTTTGTTAAATAATCCAAACATATATTAGATATTACATTATGACTTCTTTCTCCTAATATTATTCCAGTTTCTAGATCAATCCCTTCAAGCAGTGTACGGTTATATACAAGATGTCAGTTTAGGCAAGACCACTGGAAAATCATACTTCACAAACTCTTCTGGGTACAATACAGAGAAGTAACTACTTGGAAATCCTTGCCATTTGTATTCAAAATGAGATGTAATGGCTCTGATTTGCGGTTGGTGGCTAATCTCTTAGAAACATCAAAAATCCTGAAGAGATGGAGTAACATACAAGAACAAGTGCTGACTACTGTTTTCTCTTCATACTGAACATAAAAATAAGAAAAATATAACTATAAAATGACCCCCAAAGATGTACGCATGACATACAATATCTATTTAATGTAATCAGTTGGATATTTTGAATAATGGTGTGAAGAATGTGATCCTCTGGACACTTGTGATGAATAATTTGCTAACTCTTTTGAAACCAGCTTTCTTCCATTTTAGGGTATGTACTGAAATATTGTGTTCTATCCAAATGCACAGGAGATATCTCAAGTTTCTGTCTGTTCAGGACAGTACAGTAATCTAATCTATACAGGTGATAGATATGTGATATCCACCAAAGAATAAATATATAATTTGAATGATTTTATCAAGTTTTGGAAACACGGGAAATAATTCAAGTTGTCTTTAGATTTAGGATTTGTTTTAATTGCTGAAATATTCTGAGTGATTGGCTATGTGTTGTTGTCTACTGAGTGATTGGTTGTGTTGTTGCCTTTAATTGTTAAAGTTGTCAATAGGGGTTCACAGTAGATCATCATAGAAAAAATTACTAAAAATATAATTACCTGCCAATTTGTAGTTTTGTGTTCATTATTGATCAATACACAATATTCACACCACATGCGACATCTGATGGCGACGAGGAAGACTACGATTGTGGGCCCGTTGCCACAGCGCATAAAAGCCATGGAAATTACAAACCTTCAAATGCACGTATGTCAGTCAAATTTGGGATATTTAGAAAATTCCAAAAGTTATTGCTTTTGGGTCATTGGAGCTTCCAAGAAAAATATAATTTTCATGTTTGGACCCTTTTGAAAATTTGAGGAGGGTACCAAACTAGTCAGTCACTATTAATACACAATATTCACAACGCATGCGACATCTGACAGCGAAAACGAACACTACGGTTGTGGGGACGTTGCCACAGCGCATGCGTGTGAATATTGTGTATTGCACAAACTTTAGTGTATATGTTCATTATTAATCAATTACATAAACCTTAGGCCAAATAGCAAAAAAGATTGTGATTGTCGCCGGCGGTGAGTGAAAAATCCCCCCAACAAAACTTAAATTAAGAGGGTGGGTGGAGTGAGTAAAGGAATGGAGAGTGGGATGGATGGAGGCAGTGGGGGGAAAGGAATCAAGAAGGATTTGAGGAGGGAACTGAGAATGGGAGGGAGCAGGGTCGAGAGTGGAGGGAGCATGGTCGAGAGTGGAGGAAAAATAAATGAATAAAAAGTGCCTGTATATATACACATGTATAATCACCTGACTAGCTTTAACCTAATCATAAGATGAAACAACCCTAACCCTAAACCCCGTCCTGATATGACCGTAAATGTTGCTAGGATGTAAAACAACAAACAAACAAAGTTATCCTAACCCTCACGCGACGGTGATACACCAGGTTAAAGGAGTCCCATAGCATAGCCATAGGGCCTACTAATAAGCACTCTGACTATTCATGCGGTCTCGTATGAATAGCCACTTCCATATTATTACTGTACCACTATATGTAGATCAACATTTGGATAATGGTTAGTATTGTATTTGTTTAAATATCGACCTACTATGGATCAATTTATGTAACTACCATAATGCTGAATCTGAAATAAAGTATTGAATACAGGATATGCACTGACGTCACGCTAAATGGAAGTGCAGCCATTGTGGCGATAGTAACCACAATAATAAACACACTGTGGCACTGCAAACTCAATGGCTATGAGCAATCTTCATACAGAAAAAGTTAAATATCTCTAAAACCACACCACCTCGAAACACACTGATAGGTGTTGTGGTTTTAGAGATATTTAACTTTTTCTGTAGGAAGATTGCTCATAGCATACTAGTATGCTATGAGCAATCTTCCTACAGAAAAAGTTAAATATCTAGTATGCTATGAGCAATCTTCCTACAGAAAAAGTTAAATATCTCTAAAACCACAACACCTAGAAACAAACTGATTGGAATATACATAGAAAACATGTTTACCAACAAGATTATATTAAATTGATATGGTTAGGGTTCTGGATTTCTATTAATTTTGAATAAAACTGACATTTTGCACTGTGCGGACAGGTGTCGTGGTTTAAAACCCCGGCCAGATCGCATCCCCTGCCGTGGCTTCTGCGCATGCGTGGATTTTAAGCACATCGTCTGCGCATGCGTAAAATTCTCCCCCGTTTCAAACACCCGTGGATGAAGACAGTTGACTAAGCATTTATTTTTGTAAAATAAATTAAAAAGCTTTCATTGGATCGATTAAAAATATCTTAATGCGCGGTTGAAGAGGAAGATCTGAAGTATTTAATGTAACCTAAGAGCAATTTATGCTGAAAGTATTAAAAACAGAGATAATAGTGAAAGTTGGGATATTCTGAGTCAGTGCCAGTGCATTGTCAATGGCCGTGAGCAATCTTCATACAGAAAAAGTGAAATATCTCTAAAACTACACCACTTAGAAACAAACTGCTTGGTACACATATAGAAAACATCTTTACCAAAAAGATTGTATTTAATTTATACGGTTAGGGGTTGTGCATATTCTATTAATTTTTAATAGTGTTTGGGGGTGGTGTGGGTGGGGACCCCCCGCCCCCCCCCCCCCCCCCCCGCCCCCCACACACTTTGGGGGGGGCCGGGGGGGGAGTGGCAGTGGCAGTGTGTATTCGTTCTGCAGCCGAGCTGCGCACACATACACAATGTTTACAAACGCTGCGCATGGGCAGAAGCCACAGCAGGGGATGCGATCTCGCCGGGTTTTAAACCACGACACCGGCAAACTCAATGCATTGTCAATGGCAGTGAGCAATCTTCATACAGAAAAAGATCAATATCTCTAAAACCACAACACCTAGAAACAAACTGATTGGAATACACATAGAAAACATGTTTACCATAAAGATTCTATTAAATTGATATGGTTAGGGTTCTGGATTTCTATTAATTTTGAATAAAACTAACGTTTTGCACTGTGTGTACCGGCAACAATGCATTGTCAATGGCAGTGAACAATCTACATACAGAAAAAGTTAAATATCTCTAAAACCACAACACCTAGAAACAAACTGATTGGAATACACATATGAAACATGTTTACCAAAAAGATTATATTAAATTGATACGGTTAGGGTTCTGGATTTCTATAATTTTGAATTAAACTGATGTTTTGCACTTCGTTGTACTGGCAAACTCAATTGCATTTTATCATTGGCAAATGTTTGAAAGCATGTCACAAACGAACGAATCAGCAGAAATGCAAAATTCGAAAACTATGATATTCAGAAAGGTTTCCATTATATGTGGTAATAATGATTCCCCGATCCCCCCAATCGTTAGCCTATGAGAAGCGATTTGGGTAGAGATGTTGAGAACCGTTCGCGCACTCCCGATCACAGCGATCGGGGACAACACGGCGGCCGCGCAGCGCGTCGATGTCAACATACTCAGTGAGCAATCTTCTAAGAAAAAGTTAATTATCTCTAAAACCACTTGTGTCACAACAAAGTCAACACACATTTATTGTTATTAAACATTGTTTTTGCTACATAGATTTGCTCAAATGATAATAATATTGTTTCGGAAATGAGCAGATGGGTATACATTCCAATGTACAGGGATGAAAGATCTCCGCGATTTCGCGGATTTCCGGGATTTTTCCTGTAGTTTTAAGTGTATACTAATACGCTGTGCCCGTCCTGATATGACCTTAGATGTTGCCAGGACATAAAACTCCAACAACCAACCAATACGTTGTTTCATGCTGCAGCACCATCAGCGTATACTAATATGTGGTGCAAACGCCACAGCACTAGCAGCGTATACTACTAATGCCTTCAAATGCTGCAGCAGGGTCAGCGTATACTAGTACTACTAATACATGCTTCAAACGGCGCAGCACTATCAGCGTATACTACTAATACGTGCTTCTAACGACGCAGCACTATCAGCGTATACCGATATGTGGTGCAAACGGCGCAGCATGAGCAGCGTATACTACTAATACATGCTTCAAACGGCGCAGCACTATCGGCGTATACCAATATGTCTGAAACCCAACTTCCGGGAATTTTCAGGGATTCCCTAACAATGCTAAGCCTATGGGAGAATATCAGCATTTCCGCTTTTTTTCCCGGAGACCACTTTCATCCCTGAATGTACAATGCCAGTTCTTTAAGATTCACAAACTCAGTATGGGGGCTGCCATTTTGTAGTCCCATGGCTTCCAGACACAAACCCTCTCATTGGACGCCCTGTAAGGTAGTATCTGATTGGATCCGAGATCCTGAGTCGTGACCGTACTGACTGTGTGTACCAGAACAATGCATGGTCAATGCAGTGAAACAATCTTCATACAGTAAAGTTAAATATCTCTAAAACCACAACACATAGAAAACAAACTGATTGGAATACACATATAAAACATGTTTACCAAAAAGATATTAAATTGATACGGTTAAGGTTCTGGATTTCTATTAATTTTGAATAAAACTGACGTTTTGCACTTCGCGTACTGGCAAACTCAATGCATTGTCAATGGCAGTGAGCAATCTTCATACAGAAAAAGTTAAATATCTCTAAAACCACTTGTGTCACAACAAAGTCAACACACATTTATTGTTTTACAACATTATAGCTACCTATTAGTTTGCTCAAATAATAAAAATATTGTTCTGAATGAGCAGATGGGAATACATTCCAATGTACAATGCCAGTTCTTTAAGATTCACAAACTCAGTATGGGGGCTGCCATTTTGTAGTCCCATGGCTTCCAGAGACAAGCCCTCTCATTGGACGCCCTGTAAGGTAGTATCTGATTGGATCCGAGATCCTGAGTCGTGACCGTACTGCCAGGGGCCGCGTTCAAGAGCTTTATGGTAAAGACGCTCTCTGGTACGCCTTAGCCTGGATCCCTGGCCGTTCCACAGAGGTCGCCACGGTGCTCATTTCAAAGTCTAGGGCCGCGTCACCTTGGAAAGGAAGGTGAACCTACCAAGTATTTACCCCTAGTCAGCAATGGTAAGTAATGGAAGCAAATTTAGAGATGGAGACAACTCTGGTCCCTCTGCGGGGAAGCCTTCTAATAGCTACAGTGGAGGCACCTTTCCTTCAACTATTAAGAAACCTAGTAATGACAATGTAAACCCAAAGCCTAAAATAGGAAGGTATGCATCTGATGTCAGGCAACTGAAAACTGGAGGAAAGATGCTAAAGATTGGAACATGGAATGTACGAACATTGTACAAACCAGGCCGATATGACAACCTTAAAGTGGAAATGACAGCGCTAAACCTTGACATCCTAGGTATAGCTGAGACGAGATGGAGGGGTGACGGGAGGATATAGTGAGGTAGATATGATATATTCTGGAGATGAAAAACATCAGTATGGCGTTGGAATTATGATGAAGAAGTCCATTGCCGCCACAATGATTGGATTCTGGCCAGTATCTGACAGAATTATTATGATGAAGCTGAGGGGAAAACCGTTCAATATAAACATTCTGCAAGTTTATGCACCAACCTCAGATCACGATGATGAAGAAGTCAACGAGTTCTATGACAGCATCAAAAAGGTAATGGAATACACCAAGTCTGGAGAAATAACAATTGTTATGGGCGATTGGAATGCGAAAGTTGGAGAACAACATGAATATCCAGTAACAGGAAGATTTGGCTTAGGTGAGAGAAATGATCGTGGTGAAAACTTGATAAATTTCTGTTTGACATCAAAACTAGTAATTGCTAACACCTTATTTGAACATCCAAAGAGAAGACTATATACATGGAAGAGCCCTGGTGATGTATGTCGGAACCAGATCGATTACATTCTTGTCAACCAACGATATCGAAATTGTATCAAACAGGCAAGGACATATCCAGGTGCTGACATATGTTCGGATCATAATCCAGTAGTAATCAGTATGGTAGTGAAATTGAAACAGCAGAACAAAATTAAAAACAACATTCAAATGGATATGAACATGTTAAAAGATGCAAAATACAGAACTAAGTATAATGTCTCTGTTCATAACAAATTCAGTGTACTGATGAATGAAGAAACTCCTCAGAGAGAGTATAACAACATTGAAATGGAATGGGAAGCTCTCAGAGAAAGCATGGTCAAGTCAGCAGAGGAGGTGTTACCAAATAAAAAACGAGAGACAAAGCAATCATGGATGACGCAAACCATACTAGAAAAGATGGCAGAAAGGAAGAAAGTGAAAACCACTGATCCACCTAAATACAAACACCTGAAGAATGAAATAGAAGATGAATGCAAAAAAGCTAAAGATGAATGGTGGAATAAGAAGTGTGAAGTAGTGGAACAACTTGAGTCTCAACATCGTTCAAGAGAGATGCACAAGAAAGTGAAAGAGATAACAGGTCAAGGATACAGACAGAGAAGCAGTAAATGTATCAAGAACAAAGACGGCAAAATGCTCTTTGAAGAAGATGAAATAAAGTCCAGATGGGAAGAATATGTAAACAAACTATACAATGATGACAGAGGGAACCCACCCACAATTGAGAAAGAAGATGGGAATATTATATTAGTATCAGAGGTTGAGAAGGCTATCAATGATCTAAAGTCAGGTAAGGCTCCTGGAAGTGACCAGATAACATCAGAAATGATAAAAGGACTAGATGAAGTGGGGATTCAAATCATTCATAAGCTAGTAAATGACATCTATGAGACTGGATTTATACCATTGAATATGAATGAATCCATATTTGTACGACTCCCAAAGAAGCTAAAACCAACATTGTGTACTGAGTACAGAACACTAAGCCTGATGAGTCATATGTTGAAGATGATCCTGAAAATAATTTTACTGAGAAACAGACAGAAAATTGAAGAACAAATCAGTAACGTACAAAGTGGGTTTATATCTGGAAGAGGTACACATGAAGGGATTTTCAATATGAGAATGATTTGTGAACGTTATTGTGAAATGAACCAGGATGTTTATGCCTGCTTTATTGACTATGAGAAGGCCTTCGACCGAGTCAATCATGAACTGTTAATCAAATGTTTACAAGATATTGGTGTCAATGGCAAAGACATTAAACTAATTGTGAACTTATACTGGACACAACGTGCATTTATAAAAATGGAGCAGGGCCTATCGGATGAAGTTATGATTAAACGAGGAGTTCGACAGGGGTGTGTATTGTCACCATGTCTATTTAACCTGTACACAGAGATGATTTTCAGACACATTGAAGATTGCAAGGGAGTGACAATAGGTGGCATGAACGTCAACAATCTTAGATATGCCGATGACAGTGTAATACTAGCAGACAGTGAGAAAAACCTACAAGATATAGTGAATAGAATCAATAAAGCTGGAATACTATTCAACATGAAGATGAATGCCAGGAAGACCAAAACAATGGTTATAAGTAAAAAGACAGATAAACCAAATGTCAATATAACCATAGATGGCACAAACATAGAACAAGTATCCGAATTCATATATCTCGGACAAAAGATTACAAATGATGGGAGATGTGAGGAAGAAATTAAAAGAAGGATAACAATAGCCCGAACAACATTCTCCAAAATGTATAGAGTGTTAACATCAAGTAAGATATTAATACAAACAAGGAAGCGTATTCTTCAGTGTTATGTGTGGTCTACTCTAATGTATGGGGCAGAGACATGGACAATCTCTAAGAAAATGTACAAACGTTTAGCAGCATTTGAGATGTGGACTTATCGAAGGATGATGAAAATATCATGGACAAAGAAGATCACCAACAAAGAAGTTCTCAGAAAAATTAAAAATAAGAAAAGCTTGTTTGCCACTATACAGACAAAGAAACTTATTTATTTTGGCCACATCATTCGTCAGAGTTCAATATACCGTACATTGTTGGAAGGGAAGGTGAATGGCAGCAGAAGGAAAAACCTGAAATGCCACGACGGGACAGAGCTTGGGGCCCTCGGAGGCAGGGATGAATAGGGCCACCGCCCCCGAGGGGCCAGTGATGGTCTTCGAGCTCCTTATGTGGATCCGGAGCCCCCGGGGGGCGGGGCGGATGTCGTCTCGGGTGATGGAGGTTTGACTGCCTCAGCATGCCGAAGTACCCTAGGAGGAGGGCGGCCCGAGGTACGAGTGAGGCGAGCCCCACCCGGGCGAGGTGAGCGATGACGAGGGCGAGGTGGTCCGGGATGAGAGGCGGCGCCTGGCATGGATCATGGGCGGTGGCGCGTTCGCCGCCACGGCAGATGTCCTTGGCGAGGCGGGAGTCGAAGCCCGAGGTGAGGCCCCCTGCCGCCTCAACCCAGGAGAGTGCCTCCGAGAGCGCGTTCTTGACGGAGGCCGGGGCGAGGGCGCGGACGAAGAGGGAGGCGGCGTATGCAGCGACATCGAAGTTGGCCGGGGCGAGGGGGTCCAGGCCTCGGGCCACGAGGAAGGCGAGTATTCCTCGGCTTTGCTTGGCGGCGGCTATTCTTTCAGGTCGTGGGGGCGAAGGAGGCAAGACGGAGACGGCCCACATCGGCGATCTTGGCCGAGGTAAAACCTGATTAGAGGCCCGGATGAAAGGGGAAATCGTCATGGTCAGGCTGAACGTAGTGAAGCCCGAGGCGGTCCACCTCGGCCCGCGCCACCTCGGCCCAGGGGCCGGTGAGGTGGGTGCGGCTGAGGGCGTCTGCGAGGACTAGGTCCGCCCCGGGCTTGTGAATGACAGAGATGGTGTAGGAGCCCGTGGCAGCGAGGAGCCAGAGCTCCCGGGCGCAGGTCCCGAGGGTAGGGTCCCGGGCGCGGCCGGTCTCGAGGGAGGCAGCGGAGGCCATGTTATCCATGTCGATGACCACGGTCGCCCCCCGACGTCAGGCATCGGAGGGCGACCACAAGGTTCACCGCCTCCAGCTTGTGGATGGCCGGGAACCGCGCCCGGAAGGCTGGGGAGTACCCTCGGGCGTAGCACTTCTTGCTGGAGTAGGCGCCCCCACCCGAGAGGCAGGAGTCACACTCGATCACGTGGCGACGGAGCTCCGGGGCCTGGAGGAGGTGGAGGCCATTGGAGGCTAGGCCATATGTGGCCTGCCATGCCCTCAGGTAAGAGCCCTCGCACCCGACGAAGTCGTCGACGTAGACGAGGGCGTGGAAGCCCTCGCGCCGGAGGATCCAGGCGACAGCCGCGGTGACCCGCACACACGCCGCACCTGAGGAGCGGCAGCCAAACGGAAGGGCGAGGTCGACGTAGGTAAGACCGTCGAGTGAGATGCCATATACGGGGCAGGAGAGGGGGTCGGCCCGGAGCTGGTGGTAGGCCCAGGAGATATCGGCCATCCCGATGTACGCCCCCAAGCCCTCGCTGATGAGTCGGCGGCCTACGTCGGTGACGCAGGGAAGCCTGTAGGAGTGGGGCTTCCCCAGGTACTCCCGGCGGGGGATCCCAGCGTTGACGCTGGCGCCCGGGGGGAAGGAGAGGTCTACGATGACCCGCCTCTTGCCCGGGTCAGACTTGGGGCGGCTCATCATGGGGGAGACCTGGGTCCAGGGGGTAAAGGGGGAACGGTGAAGGGGCCTGCGAGGGCGCCGAGAGAGAGCTCCGTCCGGATAAAGTCTCGTATGTGGGGGAGGTTATCGGGGGCCTCGCGGTGGTTGGAGAAGGTAGGGCGAGGGGGGGTGGAGGCAGAGTAGTTCGAGGGGAAGCCGAACTCCAGGAGGTCGAGGATGGCGGGGTCGGGGTAATCGCGCAGGCGTGGGCACCAGGCGGCGATGTGGAGGCCAGAGGGGAGGGGGATGCAGGCGGCCAAAAAATTGGGGAGGCCCACTTCCCGGAGAGCTGTGTATGCAGTGGTGAAGGTAGGGTAGCGGGCCCACGCCTCGCCGGAGGTGTGGGGCCAGATGGAGAGGATGGTGGGGCGGTACTGGGCAGGCGAGGGGACGCAGGAGGGGGCGGCGGGGAGGGTGTTTTGAATGTGGTGGCCCACGACGTCGGCAATGGGCTCGCCGAGGGTGTCAGCGGTGGGGGTAGGGTGGTGAGTGTGGGGGAGGAGGTGCGGTGAGGGGTGGAGAGGGGGGCAGCAAAGTCTTGGGGGCTGGGGTGGTTGGAGGGCGGGGAGAGGGGCGGGGGGGGGTGAGGAAGGCGGTGTCGCCGGGAGGTAGGTGGTGGTCGGCGGCTGTTATGTCTGCAGCAGTGGTGTCTGCAGCAGGGTTGTGAGGGTGGGCAGTGGGTGCGGGACCTGAGATCTGAGGGCCGGCGTGATGGTCGGCGGCTGTGATGTCTGGGGCTGGGTTGTGGGGGCGAGAGTGGTCAGTGTGTGTGGGGCCTGAGATCTGAGGGCCGGTGTGATGGTCCGCGGCTGTGTTCTCGGGCTGTGGGTGGTGCGGGTAGGACTGTGGTGGTCAGCGGCTGGTTTTTCAATGTTGTGGCGCGTGTGTGGGGAGCCGTTCGTGCTCCTGGCGGTCCCGGTCCGGTGGGTTTCCTGTCGTGGGCCAGTGGCTTTGTCTGGGCAGGTGAGGTGGTTGGAAGAGCTGTGGGCATCGGGGTCAGTGGAGATCAAAGGGATGTCGGCAGAAGTGTGGTTGTGAGGCCGGTTATGACCCTCCGGGCCGGGCGGGGGGGGCCGGCAGATCAAAAATCCGCCGAGGCGTGGAGGGGTCGCGCGCTCATGGGCTCGCTTTGTTAGGCAGACTGCTTCGCTGTGCATGGTGAGGATCTTCCTCACGTTTGCACAATATGCACAGGCGTGGCGCTGTCTGGCCCCTGCATCGCCCTGGGCCTCGCCGGCGGCTGCTCGGTCGCATGAGGCCGAGTCACGGTTCCAGGCAGTGCAGGGGGCGCCGTGGGCCTCTCTGCTGTAGGGGATGCGTGTGTCGGTCTGGGTCCGGGGCTGGGGTCGGGGTCGGGCGGGGTCTGTGGCTCGGTATGCTGGGGCTGAGGGGCCGGAGGCGGCGGTTGCGGTGGGCATGGTGAGGACCTCCATTCTCACCACGTTTATAGCGATTGGGTCGTGCTATCCGTGTGGGATCCTATAGTCCGCTATCCAGGTAAAGATGGTCTCCGAATAGCGGCGGATGGTAGGCCACAGATAGACGAGGTTGTCCCGAAGCACTGTGAGGGCGTGGTGGTTGAGTCCGGGGAGGGAGTGGGCCGGGAAGGCGCTGTGGGTCTCGAGGGTCTGGAGGGCGAGGCTATATTCGTCCTTAGTCGCCTCGCCCCTCTTGACCGCCTTCCTCTCGGCCCCTCTCTCGATGAGGTCGGAGGGGAAGATGTAGTGAGGGGAAATACCTTACCGCCTCCCCGCGTGTTGAGTTTCGGCGGAGGCGAGCATGTCCCTCACGGCGTCGCCTCGGAGGCGTGGGTGTGCGTGACGGCGTCCTGGTAGTAGAGGAGCGGCACGGGGGCAGGTCCCGGGGGTGGTGGCTGGGAGGCGAGCCGTGTAAACCGCTCGTACTGCGGGTGGACCGCCCCCGGGATCTGCGGCTGAGGCGGGGGCGGAGGCAGAGCTCCCCCGACTACGTATGCCGGCGCCGCCGGGGCGCGCGGGGTGGTGTAGGCCGGGTGAGCCGTCGCGGAGGCGGGGCTCGTCTCCTTGGGCGCGGGCACGGTGCAGCAACTCAGGGCGTCGAAGCATGAAGATAGGCACTCCAGCGCCTGGACGGTAGCATGCATGGTCACCTCCACGTTGGTGGCCCAGTCGGCCGTGGGGAGAATGTGGTGGGCAGGAGGCAAGGAGGGTGCGGAGGATGGGGGCGAGCCGATGTCTGGCCTCCTTTGTGCACCCCTCCGGGCTGCCCGGCGTCCTTTTCCTTTTCCGCTGGACGGCAAGGTGTGTAATGGTCAACCGGGACTTCTGCGTCGGTCCAGAAGGTTGCGTCGGCCGGGAGAGTGCTGGTCGGCCGTTGAGTCCCGGGTCCGGGAAGCGCCAGGTGTAGAGCCCAAAGAAAATGGCAGGAGAAGGAGCGTGCAGGGCGGCAGGAGGGCGAGTGGCTGGAGGCGGCCGGGCGAGCGGCTTATAAGGGGGGAAGGAGGTGGGAAGGTGAGAAAGCCGTGAGGGGGAGCAATGCGATGCATGCATTACGACCAACTGTTTTTTGTTATACAACCATTTGTATTTTGATTGTCGTAAAAAAGCATTGAAATGTTTATGAGCTTTTAAAGGTGGTAAGCCATAAGGATCAAAGTAATAGACTCGTTTAATACGGGTGACGTAAAATGCAATCCAATGTGTTCCAGGGTTTTTGGCTAAATCAGTATTAGCGACGAAAATAGTGTTTGCCTCAGGATTTACAGGTATGCAGTCCTCAGGAAAGACACCCAGGAACTTGTTTTTGCAATGGGGTGTTTGGTTCAAAAGCCTTGCGATGTTTGATGCATTCATTTAGCTCAAGTGGTAATCCGTGACGGGTTGCCTGTCTTGAGTTAGGTAGAGTGTGTTGTCGTAAACCAGGTAGTTTTCCAGACTTGTTGAAGCGGTTAATCCATTATTGAAAGTGATTTTGTCACGCAGTTGACCATTCTTAATTAAGTTTCAACACATATTGTTCGATCTGTCTGGAGTTAGATTGAATACGAATAGTGCGTAAAGTCAGCAAATGCTTTTGAAGTGGGCGTGTCTACTCGCCTTGAGCAATTTGCGCACTCGTCCAACGGGCGCGCAAATTGCTTCCGCATGTGCACGCGACGGTTCGCGGGGGTAAAGCGTTGCTTAGCGACTAGCTAAGCAACGGAAGAAGGTCGGGCGTTCGGGGCCTGACCCGGCAGACGTGTTTATTCACGCTCTGTCATTTTCAGCCGATATTCGGTCTTTTTCTTATCTAAATTCTAAAACCAAGGTAATCAAATCACACGGGAGGAAAAGGGAGTTAGTAGCGCCTTAAATAGGTATGCATATTTCGTGGGTATCCTTGTTAGTTATGGTAAGAATAAAGTCGTGAGCTCTCGTGAAGGTGGACTGAGACGTTCCTTGCATTCTTTACTATCCTCCAGTATTATTGTGGATTAACCGCTATAGAAAACCTGATATTCGATTGCTTTATATGTAATTAAGGGCCTTAAGCCTAAGTAGGCCTTATGCAGTTACTTACTCCATCTGTGGGAATATAATGACAGACTATAACAGAATTTAACGTAGTGTTACTTCAGGGCGGAAATTAACGACATTAACTTAGAACTGATTATCAGTGACAGCGGCGGCATCCCTAGCCGTACGCGTACTTCTAGAATTATTCAGTAACACAATTAATATACCGAAATGCGAAGGGGACAGCCAGCTAGTTGAAATAACCTAACTTATGGACGTAGGGAAACTTTAGGCCTATAAACGCGCTCGTCGGCGAATTGCGTATGTAGATGAAACTCTGGCTACCCGCCTTTAGCGCGGAGAGGACACCGACGGCGACGGACTAACTGCAGACGGGAGGAGGAGCCGCAGCAGCCCGCGGCAGGCCCAGGAATTTCACATGGAAATTATTACATAATATTACATAACATTAACACGTTAGGCTCGCCTTAGGCGGGGGCAGATTAGCCGAACGGTTAAACTGGTGCCGTGACCAGGATTTGTAAGGAGTGTAATACCTTTTAGTCCACTTTCGATACGCGAATCTTATAAAAATAACGGTGTGTTGTCAGAAGTGACAGCGCGTACGCATTGTGACAGCGACACACGGTCACTGTCTTCATGCTCCATAACGTGATATTGACAGTTTACGGTGTACCGGGGTAGCATTATTTCGAATGATGACTTCACCCACGTGGTATACTTGTTATATTTTGCGGCTAGCCTTAATTAATTAGGTAGTTTAAAACCAGCGAGGGGCGAGCCTTGAATCCGCGGTTAAAACATCTGCGCAAATCGTGGCCTGAGGAGCGTTAGATGCACAATAATGGCGTACCCTTGTGTCGCTCCGACTGGAGGAGGCGTACAGGACGTGGACTAGCTATCCCGATATAAGGCTATACGTGCATTATATTTGGTTAGAGTTTTAAATTAAAATTGCTGCTGCGGTTCTCTGACATTAAATGCCGGCCTATTTTTAGTGAATCTTTGCAGTTTGCTTGCGCTAGCCGCATGTTTTTCTTAGTTCCATCGTTACCTAGCGACGACGCGCGTCGCTGGCACAGGAGACGACGTCAGAAAGCGTTTTGGAGCATTAGGGCAGTGTGTCAACGTCTGCCAGACTGTTTGGTCGGTTTTCGTTACGTGCTAGCTTTTCACTCTTTTTCCTGTATTTACGTCTAATAGTTCTTTCAGTAACATTTATTTCTTTATCTCCTTCTTATTCGGCATCTTTCTTTCTGTTCAAATGTTCATATAGAGTCTTCTAAATTTTGCGTATTTCTATAATTAACCTTTGGTGATAGCGAGAAAAGAACTGAAACCAAGGAGCTGTTCTATCTGGGTATAGAGCGGTTAATTCATTTCAGTTGCTCATTTTTTATTCTTGATCCTTTTATTCGTACAATTTTCGGAGCATTTTTCATAAATTTTAGTACATTGTTTCGATTTTTTTTCACAAACGTAATACCGTAATTCTATAACTTCTTTTCTACACGTACCTTCATTTCACAAGTAAATTTAGGGTAACAACAAGGTAGGATTCAAAATTTTAGCTAAATTGTTCATTTCTTTTTGATCCAAGCGAAATTTGTATATTTTTTTGTTTTTTTTTTGTTCAAGAAGTCAGCTCGCAGTCCGTTAGGCTTGCGAGCTGGCAAGACGTAAGGACGTCAGTGAGGGCCCGGTTTCCGCCCGCCGCAGTTGCTTGCGCCCAGCAGCATCTGGGGGGGAGGAAAAGGGCGATGGGGAGGCGCAATCCTTGGAGGGCGTCTCCATAATCGATTCGGACAGTGTTCAAAGTTCCGGGGTCTCACCCCTTACTGTGATGGCGGACCCAGTCCGACCTGCCGGGGTTTCACCCCTTACCGTAACGGCTAATCCAGGAACTCCTGGTAAAGCTGTGGTTGATACACAATTTGCGCCCGCGCAAAATCCTGAAGCCGCCAGAGGCGCGCAAATGTCCCTACACGTCACTCGTGAGGAAGGCAGCCTCTTCTCTTTCCTTCCGAAAGAGAGGATGGTTACTACTCCGACACCGTCTCTTCCGCCCCCGGTAATGGACGTATCATACATGATCCCTGCCGCGCAACATTCCGTGCAGCGGGGTCAGATAATTGCGTTAGAGAAGCGCGAAAGGGAAATCCTTACACGCGAGAATGAATTAAACGCCAAATGGCGGGAATTGGCCGGGGGCGATATAAATGCGCAACAAAGCCCCGGCGTTTCCGATGGAGTATTGAATATAATCCAACGGCAAGCAAAGCTTGGCCCTCCTAGTAGCGCCAATGTAAACGCGTCTAACGCGGCAGGCAGTGTGCGTGCGACTACCTCACCACCAGCAGGGCTAAATGCGCCCGTTGACGGCTGCGCGGAAAACGCGAGCGCCGACTCTTTTGCTGCTTACCGCTACACCGGTGCAGAACGGGATCTCATTAAGACGAACCCAGCCATTCGACGGGCGGTAATGGAGGCATCCACTATCACCCCTGGCATCGGTGCCTCAGCGGTGTACCGATCCCTGTATTTGCGCGACAGAAATAGAAGCATACAAGAGCAGTACCAGCCCGCAAGGGTTAGGGCTGTAGAAGTTCCCCCGTTTGACGGTATGAACCAAGACTGGGAAACTTGGTGGGAAAAATTCAGTAAGGCGATGTCCGTGAACCGGTGGAATGAGACCACTGCGCTCACGTGCCTGATCCACTTGTTGCAAGATGGTCCAGGTCAGTTGGCTGTGGATAGGTGGGAGCAAGATAATTGCGCCACCTTAGATGAATTAGTGGAAGCGCTGGCTTGGCAATTCCAGGGAATGGATCCCTTATCGAAATGGGAACTCTTCGAGAAGAGATTCCAACGTCCGTCAGACTCGGCAAATTCCGTATACTACGGGATGATGCTGGAGTCTGAGGCCAGAAAAGCAGGACAAGGATGTGGGATGTCGCGCGATTTAATCGCGCGCAAAACAGTGGCCGTGTTCATTCACGGGTTGCGCGACCGGGAGGAACGCGACATGATCATGAAGCAATGGTCTCCGGGTAGACATACCATGGAGGACATTTATCAAATGTTAAGGGATCACGCGACAAAAGCGCGTATGATCCCACGTAACTGTACAGTGGCGGAAATTACTTCCGCCGTGACAGACTTACCGTACGACAATCCATATTATACAATGGATACAGGAATTTGCGCCTTTAACGGGCAGAATTCTAATGACAACCGACCGGGTAACGCTAACAAGCGAGATTGGCCAGGTAGGCGTGCACACTACAACCCTGATATGCAGGGTAGATCGCAAAGGGCGTTTCAAACGAATCGCCCCAATCGCTCTCGGAATTCCGGGAGGATCGAGTGTTTTAGATGCAGGGACTTTGGCCACATGGCATATGAGTGTCCGTTACCGCAGCCTCGTTCCTTAGAACAGGCTATGGTGGATGGTGCCCGTAAGGGGTGCGATAATTCGCGCCATGTACCGGACTTACTAGCCAGGCTACAAGCAGCCAGCGGCAAAAATAATGCGCGTGAGAACTCGGGAATCGCGCGCCCTGTCGCAAACAATGTGCGCGGGGGCAAGCAAAGTGCGCCCGCCGGCAAGCAATTTGCGCCTCATCATAGCGCCGTTGCTGCCGTTCATCATGAATCGGGATCTCCCGAGTTCTTATCCGATATGGATTTTTTAAATTAGTGCCAGCTGCAACGCCGGAAGTGTTGTCAGCTATTATTGTACGGGGGAATCTTCCCAGCGCATCTGTTGAGATTTGTGCTAAACCCCTCGCGCACAATCTCCCATCAGATTCGTGCCAGGTGCACGGTGTGCCTACACCTTCTACATGTACTATCGGCGTACGCCAGGTTTTCTTGGCTGGAATGCGATCATTGTGCGCGCAAAATGCACGCAGCCCTGAGTCTGATCCATGTATGGACTATATTTTGGAGAGAACTGGCCTAAACTTACACAACATGAATGAACGAGACCAGTTCGCGATGAACATTTTCCCGTTGAATGGAAAAAGATGGTATGTCCCCATCAACATTAGGGGATCCAATGGATTCTTCCTTATTGATACCGGGGCGGCCATGTCCGTGATAGGGAAAGGATTCTTTGATAATCTCAACCTGAATACGCGTAATTTGGTCTCCGACGTGAGGCCTTTAAGTGTGACGGGACTAGTAATCCCACAATTTGGTTGCACGGATATCCCGCTGGGTATCGCCAATTAGATATTTTACTCATCGGTGTTGATAGTAGACATACCAGAGGATGGTATTCTGGGGAGCGATTGGATGTCGTTTTATGAAGCCAGTCTTTCACCACATAATGGGCTGCTGGAAATTCTGCAACCTTATAACTTGGTCACACACTGTCAGCTCCGAACAGACTGCGGTCTCGCGTGCCTGGCAGAAGATGTGACATTAAATGCGCACCAAACTGTGGCGGCATTAATTTCAACCAGACATATAGAAGGCAAGGGTCAGTGCTTAATTGAACCCGACCCTGAAGTGCTCAGTTGTATGGGAGTCACAGCGGCTCCCTCGTTAATTTGTGGATCAAAAGGTGCTGTGTTACCACTCTGTAACACTACAGATGATTGTGTCCATTTGCGGCGAGGCCAGGTCATTGGCAACGCCTCTGAGGCCCGATCACATGGTTCCATAAATAGTCCTACAGCCGCCATGGTGTTTGACTTACTCAAAAGGGAACGCGGCGTGGAGGGATTTGGAGGATCCCCAGAGCCGGTTTTCCCCGTTGACAGGAAGCAATTTGCGGGCCTCCCGCAAATTCCTGACTTCATACTATCCATGGCGGGGGCCACGCATTTGGAGCACACGGAAGATAAAAGGAGGATCGCAGAATTTCTCTTTGAATTTTGCGATATATTCGCAAAACCGGATGCTAAACTGGGGTGGACGGATGTGGTACAACACCATATAGATGTCGGAGACAACGCCCCCTTTAGGATACCCTACCGTAGGCTCATGGACTCCAAGAAACAAGCCCTGGAGGACGAAGTTGCTAAAATGCTAGCGGCAGGGATCATTGCGGATAGTACAAGTCCTTATAGTTCGCCCGTCCACCTTGTTACCAAAAAGGATGGGGCGTGGCGATTTTGCATAGATTATCGCAAGTTAAATGCTATGACGCGGAAAAATGCGTACCCATTACCGCGGATAGACGAGAGCTTGGATAGTCTGGGAGGAAATAAATGGTTCTGCACTTTGGATCTTCAATCTGGATACCATCAAGTCGCGATGCAACACGATGATCGGGAGAAAACTGCTTTCACGACTCATATAGGTTTATATGAGTGGGACCTTTTGGTCTATGTAATGCTCCCGCCACCTTTGAGAAAATGATGGCGGAAATGTTAAATGGTCTACTGTTTACTCACTGTTTAGTCTACTTGGACGACATTATAATATTCGGTGACACCGTTTCCACATGTCGTTCGCATTTACGAGAAGTTTTTCTAAGACTTCGCAAATTTAAATTAAAACTTAAACCGTCCAAATGTCACCTGTTCCATAAGGAAACTGAATATTTGGGTAGAATTGTTTCTAGTGAAGGCATAAAAGCTGATCCTAAAAAGATTGAGGCTATTACAAATTGGCCTGCGCCCAAGTCTCCCAAAGAGACGAAGAGTTTACTGGGTTTTGCTTTCTATTATCGAGATTTCATTCCCCACTTCGCCGATGTAGTCGCTCCCATACAGGATGTGGCTAATGTTAGCACGCAAACTTTTGCATGGGGTAAATCACAGGAAACTGCGTTCATTGACCTAAAACGGCTATTCGCCGAAACACCAGTACTAGGGTACCCACGGCCGAGTGGGCAATTTATCTTGGACACTGACGCTAGCGCATTTGCCATAGTAGGCGCATTAAGTCAGATACAAGACGAGGTTGAAGTACCCATTACCTTTGCCAGCAATAGACTAAATGCTTGTCAACGGCGTTATTGTACGACAAAAAGGGAATTAATGGCGATAGTCGTATACACAAAAAAATGGCGTCATTATTTTTGGGATTCTGAATTCCAGATCCGTACGGACCATCATTCATTAAAATGGTTAAGAGGCTGAGGGGATGATAGGGCGTTGGTTGGCTTGGTTGTCGGAATTTGGCCTGACCAATACGCAAATTACTTATCGACCCGGCCCTCAACATATTAACGCTGACGCGCTTAGTCGCATTCCTGTACGTCGTTGTGGCATACCGGAATGCGACGATTGTGGGGCGCATACGGCGGTGGTTGCATCCTTACGTCGGGACCCTGAGGAGGAAAATAGTTTCCGTTTCTGGACACAAGACGAATTGCGCCAGGCTCAGGCGGCCGACGTGACGTGCTCCACCGTTATCTCTTTGTTAAACACGCATACCGTGAGACCTCCTAAGGATCTCACGAGTGCGGAAAATACAGAAACTATTAAATTGTTAAACCAATGGGAACAGTTAATCGTAGTGAATGGGGTGTTATGCAGGAATGCGCTCGACCACCATTCCCTCATAACTCATCAACAACTCGTTATACCTTTCCTCTTACGAGAGGACATACTCATATTCTGCCACATCCATCCAACCGCTGCGCATTTTGGAAGGGAGAGAACTCTAGACAAAATACGCACGCGATATTACTGGCCAGGCATGAATTCGCGTGTGCGCGATTGGGTTAAAACCTGCCCGAGATGCGCACTCATTAAGCCAGGGCTGGGAATGGCTAAGATGCCGTTGCAGCAACAAATGACGGGCCAACGTTGGGGGCGCCTATCCTGTGACTTCGTCTCGGGATTTAAACGCACTAACCGGGATAATCTGGTGATGTTGGTAGTACAGGACCACTTTACTAAATACGTACAAGTCTACCCGTTATGTAACCAAACGGCAGTGGCCGCGCAAGCGTTGGTGGATAACTGGATACTGATTTTTGGGGCTCCCCTTATACTACACTCAGATCAGGGGAGGGAGTTCGAGTCGGAATTATTCCAGACTATGCTCAAACTGATAGGCTGCTATAAAACCCGCACGAACCCCTACTGTCCCAGATCGAATGGTTTAGTTGAACGGTTTAATCGAACCTTAATTTCTGCTCTGGCCTGCATGGTCAATGAAGATCAGAGCGATTGGGATTTACATGCTAAGTATGTAGCACACGCATATAATTGCACCGTACACGCCGCTACCGGGGTTACTCCCAATACGCTAGTGTTTGGGGAGGAATTACGCCTACCCTGTGATTTGCAATTTGGAGTGTTAGATAAACATTCAGACAACTCTTGCACACCGGCTTTCGTCTGATGGTTGGAATGCTGTTTCCACAATGCGTACGGCAGGGTTCGTAATAGCACCGAGAAAAGTATTCAAAGAAATAAAAATTCTTATGGGAATGCTGACTTTCCACGGTTTGCAGTGGGTGACTTGGTGTTAAGATACCATGCTCCCACGGCACACATTAAACTCGCACCAAACTGGGACGGGCCTTGGAAGATTACTGAGGTCATATCCGATACGACGGTTATAATTAAGACGGCGTTATCAGCCGCTCGTAAATCAAATACGGGACGTTTGAAATTGTACACCGGGCGGATTCCGCCAGACCGCCAAGACGGCGATAAATTAATTAACGCCGACTCGGCGCGGAAACCCGATACGGCGCAATCTCCTGACGGGACACAGCTGTTGGTTTCCACCACCCACGGGGAGCGAAGCGCCTAGTCGAACGACGGTTAGTCAGTACTCGGGGTGGGAGGCGATCAAATTACGAATGGCATCGGTTTACGTTATATTTTATATACCAGTCCACGCCATAATTATAATACCAGAGTAAGAGAATCGCCGCCCTCCCATGACTTTCACTTACGATACACATTTAAGTTATAAGACCGCTCCTATAAGGCTCATTAACTTACTTGGGAGACAATTCCGTACTAGTTGGTGACTGGGGAGGCGAAATTATATAATACATACCACCGGGCCCCAAAACATGACCAACAAAAATGCGTACACATACACCGTAAGAACACCAATAGTAAAATGCGTACGTTGATAAGAATTTGGGCTAGCTGTCGATGATACAGCTAGGGTATAGACCAACCAAAAATGCGTACACTTATACCGTAAGAACACCATCAGTAAAATGCGTACATAGGTTGTAATTTTCCAAAAAGTTACTTAAATCGTGGGCTATGCCAGCTATCGATGGTTCAGCTATGGCATAGACCCCAAAACATATATCTACGAAAAGAAAAAAAATTGCTCCTCACGCTTCCTAGTTAGCAGCCCGCACGCAAGAGGCGATGCACCGGGCCCACCGTTTTTTGGTGCCGCCTGTCGCGTGGACGCCGTCCACCAACCTCTCGTAATAGGTGGCACCCCTGAATGAAACCATGGCGGCAAGATCCGCGGTCGGCTCCCCAGCCTCAGCATTCAGCCGCCGGAGGACGTCGTTATACAGGCGCAGCGCGTGGTCGATGGCCTCCTGCGGGAAATAAAATGTGACTAAATTGGAAGGGAATACATCGGTAATACCATCAGCATTATCGAGCTAAGTAAACCATGGCTTATCAGGGTTTCCTTTCCCACCCGGATGAGACACGGAAATCTAAGATGGTTAACTTAATTAGAGTCGTACTCAAAAGGGTTTCCTTCCGGCCACGCCGGAACAACGGCTCACCTGATCTGCGTGAGGGCGAGGATGCGCCCGATGGTAGGACTGATATTGATTCGCCGTCCACCTCCGCCGGGCCGGATGGTTGGCGTCCACTAAGTTGACGCCCGGGACAGTTGATATGCTGACCCTCCCCGTGTAAACGGTGCGAAGGAGGGCGAGTGACTCCTCCCTCCGCACCCCCAGTCCACCGAGGATTTCCAGTGAATTAGGCGACCGCGCCGTTGTCGTCCGGGTGCGTCGGTCCCGGGACGTCACGTCGCATATCCCGGCGGCCAGAACGACATATTCCGGTTGAAATTCCCTGAAAGGAAATATGACCCTTAAATTTGCGCGCTATCACATTTTTTTCTTACAGATTATGCAGTTGAGGAAATTGCGTGAGGAGACAAGCTCTAATAAAAACATTATGCCCCATCCCTAAAAATGTAAATGTAAACATTGCGTTCTGGGCAGCGACTTGCTTAGAATTTCACGTACCGTATCCCTGTCAACGACAGGCGCATGGCTTCGTTATACCCCTTTCCAGGGTGCGTGAAGACGCGGAACTGGTGCTCCTCCACGAGCCGGTCGAGCTGGTGTTGGAGCCCTGACCCACGCGAATCGCAGATTATTGCCACGCGCATTTTGGTTACTGAAGTTACTGAGGTTACTGAGGATGTGGCTATAGATATCGTGCGTGTTGACGCTTCAGTGGCTTCAGTTAGACTGTGCCCCAAGCCAACGCGCCCGTGCACACAGTCTCTGCAATAATCAGCTGGTACTAGTGCCGCGGTACGTCGTACCCTTTACGTTTGTTTTATTGTGTTTATTTCCGGTGGAAATGATATGAGAGCATTTGGCAGAACGAGGAGAACAAGAGAAAATAAATACTGGAAGCCATTTGTGTTAGAAAAGGGAAAAGTTTATTGAAAAGACCGGCACGCAATTTGCGCACGGCGCATAGTTAGGTAGTGATGGGGACGTACGCGTTTCGCGCACAGTTCACCGTGGCGTATAAATCCCTCGGAACCGCCACCGGGGATTATCCGCGTGTGACGTCATGGCACGTTGTTTACTTTGACGTACATTCCAAACTATAACTATAACTAACAAGAAAGGCGTGATAAAAAGAGAATAAATAAACGTAGTATTACATTACATACACTATAAGTGTAATATCTTAATACGAATAATCGCTCCACTAGGAGTAAGCGATAAAGGTGATACGGGAATGTAAACAAGCTCGGCGTAAACAGCGGGTGATAAAAACAACCCGTAACTCAAAAGATATTATTTACGTATCAACACTATACCTCAACAACTTAAAATGGGTATACGGTTGATATGTACGCAAGGTAATCTGGGTTTCAGCTCCCCAACACCCTTATTCGTACTATGATCAACCGAAATAATGCCAAACAAAACTGAACCCGTGTTGTTGATATTACGAACGGGTCGAGTTGTCAACACCCTTTCGGCTACGTAAAATCATATAAGTAAACCCTTATCGATAAAATTCGTATTAAATTTGTCAATAAAAAAAAATAATAAGTTCATAAATGCGCTGACAAACGATTAGAGCCCCTAATCGCCCCTTTTATAAATTGTAGACACTGTATTAGGGTAAATGTCAGCGCAATACACGATTTCAGTATATCGAATGAATTCGTTCTAAGGTGGGAAAGCCTGGTGCAGGCGACCCCGTTGCCATGGAGAACCAAGGCCCTCCGT
Organism: Branchipolynoe longqiensis; assembly: GCA_030323885.1. NCBI lineage: Eukaryota > Metazoa > Annelida > Polychaeta > Phyllodocida > Polynoidae > Branchipolynoe > Branchipolynoe longqiensis. The sequence goes on along the minus strand of CM059186.1, from coordinate 69,696,737 downwards.
GACCTAATTTGCGTGGGAACTGGGTCAACTCGGAGTTTCCAGCCAAAACGCGAGTCTGTCATTGGTCGACGGCTAGCAGGAACACGCTGCCGCGCACTTGTGGCTAGCAAGGCCGTACGGAACTTCAGTCTTCACTCGGCTTCCACTGAGTGCAGACTCCACCAACCTTCTCGGCACACTCGTCGGTTTTTCCAGTCTATTTTCTAATAGGCTGGGTACTCTCGCGGGTAGGCAGCTACCTTAGTGAGGGGGACCGGGAGTACGCGTTTTTGAGCTTGTCGGTTATTTGCACAACAAGTCCGTAACAAATCACTGGTACTGATTATCGGCCGGGGGACAGGCCTGATCGCGCAAGCGGTCGGGCATGGAATCGGCCACCTCCGCCATAAGAGGTTCGGGTAAGGGTCCCGACCAAAACCCTCTCGTATGCAACGTGTTGCAAAAAAGCACCGGTAGGATATCGGTGTTTACAGTACGCGACTGGAATCTCCTCACACCTGAGGTGAGACTGGCCGAAGGTCTGTCACTGGTGATAGACGACGCTTCCGCGGCTCCGGCCAAGGAAGCATCCTGTAGTCAGTCTGTGCCCACCTCGTGGGCTGACAGCGAGACAACCGCTCCTCACGTCAGCCCCATGGTGACTGAGGAGGAATTTACTTTGGTCACCAATCGGCGCCTGAAGGATCATGATCAGGAAGATGAGCCTACCCCCTCATCTTCAGGTAAGTCGTCTAATGTTCGACTTTCTAAAGCAGAAGCAGCGAGACGTTCACCCCGGAAGCGGTCGTCGGAACGTGTAGCTGCGCGAAACCCTTCCCCCGCGGCGGCGGAAGGAAAAGTACCTGCCACAGCATCAAGGGCTGTGACAAGGGATTACGTGTCAGAAGAGGAGGATTCACCTCCTGCTGACCCAACTTTGGACCCACTTTACGGGACGATGGCACTTCGTCTCGAACGGCTGGAGCTAGGTGAGCTAAAATGGGATAGCGATATCCCAGTTGCTACCATTCCTGAGAGGTATCCCTCCCTCGTAAATTGCGTATACAATAAACGCACTCTTGGTTCTGTCCCTATAAAAAAGGCAGCTGAATTGGGTATGTTGCAGGAATCTGTACTGGGGGAGAGATATTTCGACCCCCCATGCCCAAACCGTACATTAGCCATGTATATGTTGCCCCCAACACCTACTGGCCGTAGTAAATTGCGCCTCCCCCCTGTCCAACGGGAAAATGGGGAGGATTCTGATGTAGAAGATTGGGTAGATGACCATCAATCCGGCCTTCAGCCCTATGTGCAGCGTATCCACGAGATAATTACTGCTGTGCGTGGTTTAACTAAGTCGCCGTATAGGGCGCACGATATTTCCCACTTGAAATTTGTTCGGCATACTTTCCGCCCAAAAGACAAGTGTCAATTCTGTAAATACTTCCTGGAACGCGGCAGCGCGTTACCAGAAAATTTGAGACACCCTAACCGCCGCTATAAGCGTTGGGATGTATTGGCTCGTCACATTTGTGAGGAGCATTTGTATACTGTGCCGAAATGGTCGTGCGACGATCACCGTTCCGCAGCGTGCCCGTTCACTAAATCGACGGGTAAACCCTTCTCGACTCACCGAAGGGGTCTGATGTTACGCCATTTAATGTCGTACGGAATTTGCGCCAAGTCGGGTCACAAGCGCCCGCAGTCCACCATAAGGAAACTGGCGCGTATAGCTCAAGATCCGTCCTTGTCGGATAACTGTAGGTATACCTTCATTCCGGAGTTTAATGCCGAGCGCGGCCGCCAAATTCTCGCCGAGACTTTGCGGTTGCCAATAGTTGGGCACACTGTCGCAGTGTGCATCTACGGAGGTGTCACCCTAGGCGAAAAAGCGTATTTTTCCGCGGGCAGACGCCGTCTTCAAGAGAAGCTAGATAGGGAGGACGGTATCGCTACCCGTCCTGTCAAGTCCGTGGGCCGCGGCCACAGGTCCCGCCGAGGCCGTCCCCAGCCCCCAGAACCCCGCCCCTTTAGAGCGGATAAAGTCGAGTCAGGTATTTCTTATGCCTCAGCGGTGGTGGATCTTCCCACAGAGGATCCGCCTCTCGAACGGACTGCGGCGCAAATCGCGCGCGGCGAGGAGCTGCAACAGTTTGGGGAGAAGGAAAGTGCGCGCTTGGCCGCCCTTCGACTTAAACCCGCGGCAGCCCCTACCCCGATACCGGCGCCCACCCAACCTGCGAAACGCAAGGGCACCAAACCCTTGGATCCTTCACTGCCTACAGTGGGACCCATTTCCGCCTCGCTCCGTCGCGATTTGAAGCGACGAGCTTCCGAGATGGCCACCGCGGCTCCAACAGACGCGCAGCCATCCACTAGTGTAGACGCTCCCTTCCAGCCGGATTTATTCCCGGCTGCAAAGAAGCGCCTTATCGAGCGATATAATTGCTTACCGCCTTCCGTCCATGATGTCCTCGCACGGGACGCCGGGCCGGAATCGATTGAGACGATGGACTTATTCATGAATATGGTAAGTTCCATGGCCACATTCTGGGTAAATCATCGTCTGGACGCAGTCAAAGTGTTTGCTCACAGACATTGTGGATACCGCTACAACAGAGGTGAAGTAACTAAGAAGGCGAGCGAAAGCCCAAGTCAAGGAAGGCGGCCCTGACGATCGTTAACCTGCCTCATGATGGAACATTCTGATCACAGCTTAACCAATGGCAGGAAATGAACATGAAGTTTCTCTTTCAATTTTCGGTGTCTTATCTGCCCTTCAGTGTGATGGCACGCGGAGACTTTGAATTATTCCGCCGTCACGCAGTCCACACTCCGTCCTACTTTAACTGGGAGTTCGAAATCGCGCAGTCTCTGTTCCGGAACCACTCAGCGAATGTGGTAGAGGAATCTACTTCCTCTGCGGCGCCACTGCTCAATTAAATGATCCCGGGAGCACTACAGTCCAGCCCTTGGACCTTACGTTCCACAACGCAAAATGTGCCCCCCATTTGGTTCCCATAAGGGGAAAACCGACAAGCCTAAGGGAGTCAGTCGTGGCAAGCCCGATTTGCTGCCGGCCTGCCGCTACCCTGAGTTCCGCCACCCACCTATGAGTGAGGAAATCGTACCGCTACCACCTGCTAGGGCGGAAATCGTACCGCTTTCCACCTGCGAGGGCGGAAATCGAACCGCTTCCTTCCACCTGCCGATGACGAAGGTCGTGCCGCCCACCGCCACGTCCACCTCCGAGGATCCCATTGTATCCCCTTAATGTCGAGCGTCGCTAAGTAATTTTGGCAGATGTCCTGGCAAAGTTTTTAACGAAGAGTCCGCACGTGACTGCGCACACTTTATCGTCGCATCACGTATCACGACGCCGTTGTTAGCACCAACCACACGACCCTCGAGCAGTTGTCACCGTTTCACCTTGCGGTAACTCCTGGTGGGGGCCCCCTCTCAGCGAAACTCGCGCTGGTTTTTACCTCCGACGAGGTAGGAGATTATTCATGCGATCTCCGATATAACCGTATGCTCGGTAAATATGGATACCGACGAAATCCCGCCCCAAGGCCGAATTAACCCCTCCTCGAGCCCCACTCATCCGAAAAAAGCCCAGAAGGGCTTCCTGAACGATTCTTGGAAAAAGGGAAGAGAAATCCCCACCGTAAATAGCCTCCGGCCTATAGTTAATAAATGTATTTTATTTATATACGTAACCGTTAAATATTGAAGTCACATACAATTTTCAAACACATAATCCAAATATGTGTACAGTAAATGAGGCTAGCATATGGTCAACACTGTTCCACTTAAATAGAATATACCGTTAACGACAAATATTGCAACCCTAAAACAATAATATAAATGCGTACCACTATCCATAAGTACTAAGGCTCAGCCTAAAATTTAGCATAATTAACATTAAATAATCTATTTTCTCAAAATTAGGGACAGGTTTTAAAATATAACCTAATTATTCCATATTCTACATTCTAATAAGTCTGATCCTCTGCTAACCCATTACTTGTGTAATAAATTCTCTCTATTCCTTTTACTTCCTGCGCAATAATTTCACAATACACACTGCCCCGGGAGCCGCGGCAAACCACCCAGGAGTCGTGCGCGGTTTTCGCGTGGGGGAAACCAGGCGCATTCCAGACCACTGTCTACCCCCATTCACCAAGGCGCGGCACGCGTTGGACCTGGAAGGCGTACCCTCAGCGAAACCCACCATCATCATCTCTCGCTCCAGGCAACCATCAAGGGTATCGTTTGGGGCACATATACATTCAGGGATTTCGGTTGGGGGCGCACAGGTATACTCCAATTATGTCAAATTAACACAATTACACTAAACTTTCCACACTCCCCAGTATCTAAATATCTTATGATTAGGTAACACAGAGATCAGATTTAACAATTTTTAATAGTCCGCTAAATTATACTAAATAAATTATTTCCTTCCTGTATCGTTAGTCTTAAATTTTCTCTGAGGGCAGCAGCTTGTAGTAGAAAATTTATCGAACGGGCAGTTTAAAATTAACATTAAAATTGGATCTCTTAAAAATATAACTCAAATACTAATTACACATACAATATGTAAAATAAAAAATAAAATAGAATACCAAATATAATAACGCTAGGCCAGGGGGAAATGAGGGATCATTATTATAAATACCATATTCCAAATTACTTATGTCGAGAATATCGCTGTAATAACTCTACGTTCCAAATTACTCGCGAAATTAATTCCTTGGTTCCTTGAATAAAAAGTCAAGTAAAAATTTAACTAAAATAAAAAAAAAAAAAAACATCCTGCCTCCTCACAGGAAACGTTCCCCCAGGCCAGGAAGAGAAAGAATAATACCCCACTATTTCAAATTTGCACACGTGCAGCCAATTCAACTATTTCATCTAAATTAAAACAAAGCAGGGAACACCTGCAGAATACATGCCATAATAATAAAATTATATATATATCCTTGTGCGGCCTGCTTTCGAAAAACACTCATGGCCACACTAATTGTAAATAACCCAATGTAATATATTGTACATATGTGTAGACTTAGCATATTATCCAAGAAATAATAGTAGTTTACACACCGTCCCCAAGGGACGCGAATTGCGCGCCAATTTGATGCGCATTTCGCGCACGAGGGTACCGTGTTGGCGGTCATGCCGGAGTATGGTTCCCCATCGCGGGGAAGTATTAATAATTCGCATATAACATCAACAATTTCCCTCTGAGGGCACCAGCATGTGAGTTGCCATAGCGTAATATAAGTTAGTCCTTTTTATAGTATCTCTTCCAAATTTGCGTAAAAGTTCTCACTATATTCGATAAGGGTTTACATACTTTTCAAAATTTCAGAATAAACAAATACCCTGTGCTGCGGAACATACTCCTGCAATTAAAAATAATATTAAAAGAGATAACATAAATATGGATAGACGGAATAAATTCTAATGTAGCGTGAACAGGGACATTGTATTATTCCACTTAGCGACTTGTGAAAGCTATCCCGATCAAAGAAGTCATACAGCTTTGACGGTTTTACATGTTATATTAGCATTGAAGCTATGTTATGTCCATGCGAGACCTCTGCGAGGCCTCGGATGGTCACATTTCCTAAAAAAACTAAAACAAAAAAAACCCAGTATTTTCAGACATATAACGGTAGTGCCTTGTGGCTAATAAAAACGCGTACGGTCATGTGCCGATGCGCATTTCTGTAGACGTCGAAATAAACTCTGAGTTAAAATAGCAAATAAAAACACTGTCAACGCATATCGCGCGTACGGCGAGCGGTTACTTAAACGCGCGCTTGCGCCGCCGTGATGTCAACCTTGTCGGGCGGTTGCCCATAATGTACTGCATACTTAGTCTGGCTGTCGGATTGTCATTTAGGTCTATGCCATAGCTGAAACAACGAAAGCTGGCCTGGCCCACATTTCTTAAAAGTAACTGGTATACATATGTAGAAATCAACCGAGCAGACGCAAATTGCGCGCTCGCAGCTGTAGTGCTCGCAGTTAATTGCGCGGCTCAGGAACGCCCCTTAAGTCCTAGGGACTACGGCCTACAGCCTGCTCTCTGCATAAGGCACGCAGTTTTGCTGTTTATTTATTAAATCTGGTGGTGGTCCAACAATAGGGTTGCTATGAGGTAACCTGTTTCATTCGGGCATATGCCATAGCTGATACATCGATAGCTGGCATGGCCCACCCATTTTAAAGTAACTGTGTAAACCTGGGTACATATTGACCGAACAGACGCAAATTGCGCGCTCGAAGATACAGTGCCCGCATTTAATTGCGCGGCTCATAAACGCCCCTTGAGTCCTGAGGACTACGGCCTACAGCCTGCTCTCTGCATAAGGCACGCAGTTTTGCTGGTTATTTAGTAGACTAAACTGGTTGCGAGTGATGATCCCATTACCTGGTCGGGAGTAAGCGTGGTGCGGTGCCCCAATTGGGAAAATGCGCCGGGAGTATTTAATTATGCAGAGTCCACATGGGTTTTCCCATCGGGAGTACCACGGCTTACGGTGCCCACAATTGACTTTACGGTCGGGAGTACAATCTAACTGTACGGTGCCCAAATAGTAAGATCCGGTGTACAATCTAACTGTACGGTGCCCAAATAGTAAGATCCGGTCGGGAGTATTTTTATATATACGGGGCCCGCCAGTCGCCAGTAATGTCCTCCTCCTTTTGGGCAAATTAATATCATATACATTTGTGATAGGCACAAATTTGCGCTCGGGCGCGTTGCCTTTACTTGCCATACGGTACACCACGTCATTACCTACTTGGTAATTTTTATATATAAAATTTTTTCTGAAAAACATCCATTAAGTAATTCCTGGAAGCAATTTGCGCACAGGCGCATTTATAAGTACGCTATTGTCGACTTTTTAGAAGTCAGTATTTTTGCGCCCTAGCGCGTTTATTAATAAGTATCTGCATCATCTGATGCACTTAGTTTAAGTAATTGAAAAAAAAACACAACGAGAAGTAAAATTTGCGCCCAGCACGGTCAGCGATATTTTTCGCTGAACGCGCCGGGAAACGGTCATGTCTTTATTATTTCCAGGTGCTACACCCGCGGGCCTTTGTAGTCTCGCCCACTTTGCTATTTTTCAGACGAACGACAGTACCTGTTGTTCGTCTGGGGGAGCAGTGAAGTGGGCGTGTCTACTCGCCTTGAGCAATTTGCGCACTCGTCCAACGGGCGCGCAAATTGCTTCCGCATGTGCACGCGACGGTTCGCGGGGGTAAAGCGTTGCTTAGCGACTAGCTAAGCAACGGAAGAAGGTCGGGCGTTCGGGGCCTGACCCGGCAGACGTGTTTATTCACGCTCTGTCATTTTAGCCGATATTTGGTCTTTTTATCATCTAAATTCTAAAACTAATGTAATCAACTCACACGGGAGGGCAAGGGAGTTAGTAGCGCCTTAAATAGGTATGCATATTTCGCTGGTATCCTTGTTAGTTATGGTAAGAATAAAGTCGTGAGCTCTTGTGAAGGTGGACTGAGACGTTCCTTGCATTCTTTACTATCCTCCAGTATTATTGTAGATTAACCGCTATAGAAAACCTGATATTCGATTGCTTTATATGTAATTAAGGGCCTTAAGCCTAAGTAGGCCTTATGCAGTTACTTAATCCATCTGCGGGAATATAATGACAAACTATAACAGAATTTAACGTAGTGTTACTTCAGGGCGGAAATTGACGACATTAACTTAGAACTGATTATCAGTGACAGCGGCGGCATCCCTAGCCGTACGCGTACTTCTAGAATTATTCAGTAACACAATTAATATACCGAAATGCGAAGGGGACAGCCAGCTAGTTGAAATAACCTAACTTATGGACGTAGGGAAACTTTAGGCCTATAAACGCGCTCGTCGGCGAATTGCGTATGTAGATGAAACTCTGGCTGCCCGCCTTTAGCGCGGAGAGGACACCGACGGCGACGGACTACCTGCAGACGGGAGGAGGAGCCGCAGCAGCCCGCGGCAGGCCCAGGAATTTCACATGGAAATTATTACATAATATTACATAACATTAACACGTTAGGCTCGCCTTAGGCGGGGGCAGATTAGCCGAACGGTTAAACTTTATAAGAAATGCCGCAGTTTCCATCACAATTTACTTGACCCAAGTTTCTGTAAAGGGCATCAAATTCATGAGCGTACATATTTCGTTGGAAATCTGGTTTAAACGCATCTGATGGAAATTTTTGTTTGTTCATGATTAATTGAAGACTTGTGACGGACTTGTTTTCAAAATTGAAAGGATTTTTGGTGGCTTTGCCAATAAATGCGTCATTGTCCACAAAAGCGATAACGGCCTGTGTTGGAAGTTGACCATTATTTGATAAAACGTATGTTTCGTTGTGATTTCCGGTGGGAATAACATGGCTGATAGTTTCCGTGCGTTGCATTGGATACACAAATGGCGTGCCCAATACGACTTTTTCATGAACAAGTGCAACTTCTGCAGACACCACGACTTGACAAACTCTTAATGAAGCATTTTTTATCAATGGAATGAATTCATGGTCTTCTTCACCCATTAGGCAAAAAGCGGAGGAACTTCGCATTAGCCTAATGTCTGTGCTCGATGGAAGCAGTTTGTGTTGGTGTGTAGTGTCGATATGTAATGGAATGACCATGGTACTTGGTCCATCTACAGCACGCTTTTGCCGCCCATGGTTTGTAGCATCTCTTGCGACAAAGTGTCCATTTGTGTCACATTTCATTTTACATCCAACATTTTTTGTCTGCTTTTGAACGATTCAGTAGATTTTCGATGTAGGCTCTGTATGGATGGTTGTCTTGGTTTCCAGATATTTTTCGATCATTGATATATACTTGAATATCTTCAAACATGGAAGCACCAAAAATTATTTACCGGGGCACAGGCATCAGCCAGCATAAAACGAGTTGCATGGTTACTTGCTTTCACAATATCGACTTCTAATTCCAATACGGTTTCCGACAAATCTGTGTATTTGGAAGATTTCTGTATGTGAAATTCGATTGTAGCATTATCTGTTAATGATGTCACCAGTTTAAGTTTGACGTATTCACTGGAAACAATCGAGAAATTGTACACGACTAGCACCTTTTAAGTGTGTTTCCTTCCAAGATGTGTCTTCGTCTGATGTCTTAAAGTGTTATGCAACTTTATTTATATCTACTAAAGGTGTCCAAACAAATCACTTTTTTTGTTCTCTTAGAAACTTTACGTCGTCGTTTGCGAGTAGAAGCTTTTCCAACACCACCACCACCACCAGTTTGTCTTACGCGTTTACGCATTTGCGTTTTCTTTGGATTTTTGTGTCGTTTTTTTTTAAGGTGGTGATGGTAACGAGGATGATAATGCTCTCACACCTTTTTGAATTAGTTGCTTGCTTACACTGCGTCCTCTGTTTGACAATGATTGCTTTATATTTTCTCCAGATAACACGTCGTCTGCTACACCCATGCCAGCTCTCAACAACGATTTTCCAAGAGATTTGAAAATTGGTGTAGCACCTCGCAGAAGTCCGCTAAGCATACCTCCGATACCATGACCGCGTTGACTTATTCGTCCTCTGTAGATCGCTATGTTACCAGAGCCTACCTGATGTTTGTAGTAGGAAGTATATCCGGTATTCATTTTTCCGTTTTTTTAAATAATTATACTTCTTTTGGCCGTAATAGTACTGATACTGTGACTTCTCCTCGTTGGAATGGTATGTATCGTTCAGCTCGGTCCTTTAAATACACAGCAACAGTCTCAATGGCATTTGCTCGCATAGCAAAAAAGAGTTGAAAACTGACAGTTTGCACAAATCCACTGCGACCGCTATGATCAATTGCGACCACACGTAAAAATTGAGCCATTTGATCAGCAACCGGTCTTGACTCGATTAAGTCACAAAAAGCGTAAACTGAATAAATATCTCCAAATACATCCATTGGTAATAACGATTGAGTTCTCCAGTTGAATCCCAAGAGTTTTGAAAGTTCCGGTGTTAAATATATTGTGCAATGCCTTGGTGGCTTGATTTTAATCATATCGCATCCTCTTCTAAAAGTAAATATTGTCTTATTTTTATATTGGCTTTTCAAAAAAGTTATGTTTTCTTTTACAGCAGAGCCAATAATATCATTCAGATATCCAAAAACATCTTGATTATTCCTAAATATTAGTGGATAATCCAGAGGGATCGTAGTCCAGTGCAGCATCTTTTGGTTGGCTAAAGTAGAAATATCTGCTACCATAGAGTAACGCTTAAATTGTTTATTTTTAACAAACTTCTTTGCGCGTTTTAGTAGCGCCTCTTTTCTTAAGAAATTCCAGTAATTACTATCAGTGTAGTCGCTGACAGGTTCAGGTAGCGTGTCATCAGTCTTTCTGTGCTTTTATCTTGGCCAACGAATACACACTTCGTAAAGCAACTACTACAATGTGTTGATGTTTTGGAAGACATTCCCATTGTGTTGGAAACATTATTTCTGATAATGCTACTTCATGTGAAATCTCAAAATTTAGTGGTTGCACAAGATGTGTTCGAAATTCGGTCAGTGTATTATTTGGATAATACTTTTCCGAACTGTTACTAGGAAGTGTTAAAATCATGATGTAATCTTTGTGATGTTTTTTGCTGGAATCCACTGATCAAATTTGTCACTGTATCCTTTCCAACGCACGTATGCTTCTTTCCTTTCGCCTTTTCCTCTGTATCTCAACACCTTTTCTATAGGGTATGTATCTGTCTGAGACTTCAGCCCCTTTTGCACTTCCTCTGGATAGAACACGCCTTTTATTTCCTCACCGTTGTCATCCATTATGATACAGCCACATTTGCCTCGATACTTTGTAACTTTAAATACTTCAGTTGTCCAATTTGGTTCATAACCGTTATCGAAATTTGATTATTCTAATTCTGTCACCAAGTTGCACTATTCTGTCTTTTGTTTTTTGCCACACGTGTTTGATTTGTTTATCACTTATTTTATAGATTTAGTAAAATACTTTTTCTTGATTTGTTGCCGTTATTTGAGCCGGTGTCATCTTTAAAGTGCTATGAATTGTGTTGTTATATGAATGAACCATGGCTTGAAGAATATCTATATACTTGTAAGTGCCATTATGGGTAAAATATCGTGATCATTTTTCTTTCAATGTTCGATTTAAGCGTTCCACAATACTTGCTTTAATTTCATCATTTTCGCTTGCAAAAAATAGAATGTTTTCAGTTTTTAATAGATTTTGGAATATACGGCCTAAGAATTCTGTACCTTTATCGGATTGAATTCGTTTCGGTTTGTGGCCTTTGTCTAAAATCTTTTTGAAAGCAGTAGTCACATTTTCATTGCTTTTGGTTTTAATTGGAATTGCCCAAGTGTACTTGGAAAAGACATCAATATATTTAAAGCCATCGTTGTATTTTGCCAATATTTGCATGTCCATTAAGTTGATTTGCCATTGTTCATTTTTGCCTCCTACGATCACTCTGTTTCTTTGAAATTTTCGTACAACAGGTTTGTGTTTTGTATAGGCATCTAATGATTGTAATGCTTGATCAACAATACTTTTGGTTTGTTTGTGAAAATGTTGTTTAAAAAGTTTACTACTGCTTGTAAAACTTCCAGGTTCCATTGGATTTGTATAAACATTTATAATTTAATCACGAAGACTGGTGCGTTGTTTTAATTTACCCATTTTGGTAATTTAGATCTACTTCTCTTAGCGATGCTGCTTGATGGTGATGACAGCGACGACGATGATGATGATATCGGAGATTCTACTCTAGGTGAATGTAATGAGGATAACGCCTGTTGAGGTTCAATTGTTCGATGATAAAGCGTATTTTTGACCAAATTAAAATCGGGATCAATTTGCGCAATCAGTTTTTGTAGTTGTATAACCAGGTGGTCTCGTTGGTCTTGTTTTCCTGAAAGCACTCATATCATTAAGCAAAGTGATAATATTACTTCCGATTGGCGCAGGACTTCCTTCTATACTGACAATGTTTCCATTTGTATTCCATTTAACACTTCCGCTTTGTTCCAAAGCTGCAACAAGACGTATTGTTTTTGAAGACTAATTTTTGGTATATTATCCATAAGTTTCATCATAAAAAATAGCTGAGGCATTGGTTTCTCCAGTGTCAATTTTGGCTCAGTGTTGGTTTCTTGGTTTTGCCGAAGATCACGATTTAAGTAATATTAATTTTTATCAATTAACAATTGAATTTTGTTCAATTCCATTTTATTTTGTTGAAGTCTCTCCTCGGGTACTATATTTTCATCATATAACGCTTCGTTTAAACGTCTATATGAATCCTGGAGAACTTGTAATAACGCAGCATGAGGATTTAGACTGTTTATGGCTTTCTCCTTGTATTTAGCCCAGTTAGCTAAACGTTTATAACCCATGGTGGTTAATTGACAACTGACTTTTAGCACACAAATAAAGTGTTTTTGTATCAAATCTTGATGTTGAATAGACTTAGGACAGTTGGTATAAGAGCTGCTAATAAACCCGGTAAAAATGAAAGTCCTCCTTTTTGGTTTACAATTAGTTTCTTTTTGCTCTTGGTTTTAACTTTTTTCTTTGCAATTTTGTCTATTATTTTGATGTGCGCTCCAATTTCTTCTTTAATTCATCGTCAACTGGAATATTATTGTTCAATAGGTTTCGACACAATTCACTTATGGCTTCCATGACACCATCATTACTAGATATAATAAGATGTCGACACGTTTCCTCCGGTACTTTGCTCATGTGAGATAATGTCTTGTTATACCTTTGAAAAGCATATTTCACCATGATCCTTCTTTTTTTGCACCTTAGTTCACCACGAAAACAAGTTGATTTGTTGGTGATATTATAGATGATCTGACTCTAAACTGATAAGGCATTTCTTGCTTGAAGTCGGCTACAATATATGAATGAGTTTCCGTTGTTTCTCCATTATATACTTCGGTTAAAAAATTTGGTTTCTTGGGAAAAACCTGGCGTGATATTGGCATTATTTGAGCCATATTTCTTGGATTTTTAAACATGACTAAATAACTTGCATTTGTTGACATAGTTCGGTAGGCTGGAGTATTTAATTAGTTGTTGTCGTCTCGGGAGTCGGTGGGCGAGTGAGGAAGGCGCGGCTTGACCCAGGATCCACCTGGCGTCTCGTTGGCGAATTACAGATGTTAGCAGGCCAACATCCCCAATTCACCAACAAGACACCAAGACAACACAAGTATATAAGTTATTTGGACAGATTTAATAATGAATCTGCTCAAGTTAAACAATTCTCGGATGCTAGGAGGCACAGGGCCAGACATGTTAGAATAATGCTCACGATGAATGAGCTGCGTATCGTTCGTGATCATTCGTGTACAATGCTTGGCGGCGACAAAGGCCTCTTGAGTAAAATTTGTTCAATCATAGTCAGGGTCATCATAGATCAAGTTAAGTCACAAAAATTTGTAGTTCAATACAAGGCCGAAAATAAACATGTTAACGAGATAGATAGTATGTAACTACCCGAACAGCTCCCGAACAGCGCTCAAACCAATAAAGTTCCGAGCGCTGCGGGAGCTGCCGAGATATGAAAGGCCTTCAAGTAGGAGTGGACCGCCGAGCTATGCCACGTTCCCGCCGCCATTAACTGGTCCAAGGTCAGGCCAGAACCCTGACACGCCTGAGCTGCCCCTCGCCTGAGTCCGTGCAGTGTCAAGCCCTTATCGACCCCGAAGGCGGTGTATGACGCTACCCTGAGGGCTCTAGTAAGAGTCGACAGCGTGAGCTGCGTACCATCAGCCAAGAGGAACGCTGGGGACTCCGGCGTCGGGGTTACTACAGCGGTGTAGTTAGCCCAAGCAGTCACAGGGCAGCAGGGGGAACCCGGTATGGCCGGCAGCCGGAACACGACCGGGGGGTCAGAGGTGGTCCTCGTCTTGGAAGACCTCAAGGTTACTGTGAGTGACCCCCTCCGACGTCTGATATCGTTACCCTTGAGTACATGTGGGGAGCCTGTTGCTCCCGAGGAGAGATTTGCAATGTTCGACTGCCTAATCAGTGTGAAGTAGGCGATCAGAAGAGCAACAATGATTACATGCGGCCTAGGGGTCATGTTTGTTAACGCCACTATAATGGCCTTGAAATCTCGGGGGTTAACGGGGGTCGCTCTAGAGACTACATGCTTTGAAACTTTCAGAATACCCCTCTTGAAGGTTCTCAGCTCCGGCGCTTCGAAGGCTGAGCCAACGCCTGAGGTACCTAGCACCCAGACTTTAACTGAACTGAAGTAATTCAGCACTGCACCTGGCGATTTGAGCCTGTCAGACAAGAATAGCAAAAACGACAGAAGATCATAGGTAGACGGATAGGTCGGCAGTAACTTGTGCTTGTTACAGAATTCAAGATACAATCGCACATGCGCCGCCTTATTCTGCCACGTCCGTGGAGCCAGGGCGCAGGTGTAGAGATTAATGAGCCGATTGTGGTGACTCATTGCGTATCCTGGAAGATAGAGGCAAAAGAATTACTATCTTCCAGCGTAAGGAGTCAGATGTTACATGATAGTAGGTTAAGTGATACATGAACGTTTATTTCAAGAAGATTTCGATCAGCACACATTTCTCGTGCTTTATTGGCAGCTATAGTGGAATGTGGGGATCTACTTAATGCATCAGGTAGTATTAAGTCAGTACCGGGTTTATGGAGTATTTCGATATCACAGTTTTTATGAGCGGCGATCAACCATAGCTGTCGCGCACACGCACAGAGCACTTTCTCTTTACCTTTACCTGACTCTAGGACTTGTTGTGAAGAGAGACTATCCGTGTTTACTTTAATCAAATAGTCATGAGGTTCTGGTGGCAATAAATGTGTCACCGCGTGTACTAAATTAAGGGCTTCTAGTTGAATTATGGCTAGCTCTCTTTGCAATAGATCTTCGTCATAGATAGACTTGTAGAACTCTACTTTGGAGAACGCTCCTCCTGCTTTTAAGGTGGAGTCACATTCTATCGCCCATTAGATTCGGGGGGCTTGTGGAATTAGTTGCTTACCGTTATATGCGGATGCGAAACATTGAAACCATTCGAGGTCCCTCGGCATATCCTTATCGAACGTGTATTGACCTGTATAGGGAGCTTTCCTTAATGCTTCTAGGACTCTATTGGAGAACCTAACTGCCGGTTTGATACACTTAGATAAATGTTGCAGCTTGCCTGCTAAGCTTTGCAGTTGCTTCTTAGAGCAAGTACGTTTACTTTCCCAGATTCGACATTCGTCTAGTACATCTTGTAGCTTATCTTTGGGCAGGGTAACTGTCATTGTAACAGAGTCGATCAGAAAACCTAACCATGTGATGGAGGTAGAAGGGGGTGTACACTTTTCGAGACCTAGGTTGAGGCCGAGCTGTGAGGTCAAATTTATAAATTCGGCATAGGCAGCATTGGCTTTTGATTCAGTATCCTCAATACCTATAAAGTCATCTAAATAGCATAGCGAGAAAATAGCTTGATTGCATAGAAGCCAAACGACTGCCCTGGTTGTACGAGCACATGCTAGTGCAGAGGTCCTACAGCCAAAGGGAGGCGCTAGATCTATGTAGAGACTGCCATTGATCGAGATACCCAAGAGCGGGAGGGAGAGCGGACAAACTCTGAGCTGGCGATAGGCGCGCGCCAGATCGCCGCCCCACATCCAGGCACCCCTACCTAACATTGTGAGTCTATCGGTAAGGGTTGAGACTGAGGGAAGGGAAAAGGGCTTGCCTAGATAATAGCCTTTAACTATGCCCGCATTTACACTCTTCCCTTTAGGAAAACTTAGGTCAATGATTATTCTTTTTTGTAGTGATTTCTTTTTTGGGCGTGTCATCATTGGGCTAACTTGACACCATGGTTCAAAGGGCAAGTCCTGGAATGGTCCTAGAAGCGCACCCAAGGATATTTCTTTGTCTACAAACGCAGAGATGTGCCTAATATCATCGGAGGAAGTTGAATGATTCTTATACGTGGGGGTAGGTATCTTCGTGGAGGAGTAATCAATAGGCCAGCCAAATTCTAGATGATCTACTAGTAAAACATCTGGGTAGTTAAGGAGAACTGCACGCCATTTTGGAATATTTAGGCCGGAGGGAAGCGATATTTTTGCCCCCATATAGTTAGGCAGACCAGTTGAACGAACTTCATTGTAAATATGACCATAGGACGAATTATGAGGTACCCATGATAATTTAGCGGTGTAGGGCCAGAAATTACATAGTGAGTCCTTGAACTCCAATGGTGTGGGAGGGGGGACAAATGTTGGAGACTGAATTTTGGGGAGGGCCGATAATACAACTTCAATAGGGGCATCAAACCAGTTAGTTGTTAGCGGTGGAAAAGATAAATCATTATTTGCATTTAACGGAAGATTTAATGTAGTTACAGGTTTCACAGTTATAACTTCAGGTTCAGATAGAATCTTATTTGTCAGTTTCTCAGGATCCGAGACAAGTTTAGGATTAGGGCTCAGAGATTTAGCTTTTATCAGTTCAAGCGAGTTACAGTTATCAGTGCATCGTGGGTCAGACAGATTAGTACTCGAGTGTTGCTTAGTTACTACCGATAAGGCTGAATTAAGTAGAAAGTGTGGCGACACGTTATCAGTACACGTCTCATTAATTTTACTATGCGCTAGATTAGGCACAATAACAGTAGATTTAGCAAGAAGAGATATATCATTATAACTTACAGCAGTGCCTGCTGCCTCTGCGGCCTTTTTGTCTAGAAATTTTCTTTTCTTTAGACAATCCTGCTCCCTATGTTGCAGGACTCGCTTAAATTTGTAAGCGCACCATGCGCAGATATGGAGGGCCCGATCAGGAACTGTACCGTGTGACATATTGAAACCACATTCCTTGCCCCAGTTCCAATTATAACAGGGCTTGCCGTCAGTGTCTCTGGAGTATTCCTCTCGTTGGTTAACAGGGAGGGGGTTAACAGGCGCGTTGGAAGCAGAATGCCCACTCGGAGTAGGTTGACTTGTTGGGCGGGCGGGGGTCGCTGGGGTATACCTAGACTCAGTCACATATCGACCACCCCCTCGTGACTGAAGCACCCGCACTGCCTCAGTGGAAACGTCACGTTGAACGTCTTTGATCGCAATAGGATCTAGCCACCCTTCTTTAAGACGCCCGTCTGCTACCATCTGAAAGGTCATTTCAGACCACCGGCGGCAGGTGGGCCAGTCCCACGTGATCGCCATTCTTGCGAGGTCTTCCTCATGTTGGAAGACTGCCGAGACCCAGGGTCGCGGGAAATCAGGTTGAGCGAGCATTAGCCTAATGGCGAAGAAGTATTCAGCCCAGATTGCCTCACCTACGCCTATCTTCTTAAAAGTATCGCCCCTTGTTATAAAGTTATGTGGGTAAAACTTCGTACCTGGGGGTTTGTGGAGGGCGTGTGTCGAGTTGATCAAGAAGTCTGTGGTGATCGGTGGCTGAGGCTGCGGTTGGTGGTAGAGAGGAGCGCCGACCCCGGGCGTCGGAGTCACGGCAGGCGGCTGCGGAGCGGCCGGCAGGGGGGAGGGAGCCAGCGGGCGCGAGGTGGAGGCCATACGTGAAACGGCCGGGGGCACCCTCTCGGGAGTGCGATGTCTAGGTGTTGGAGAGAAGGAGGAGAACCCGGATCTGGGGGTTGAGGCGAGAACCGGAGGCGAGTAGGGCCCCGGAACTTGAGAGCTCCCAGACGGCTTGTTAGCGAGATGCTCTAGGGCGAGCAGTCTGGCCTCCAAGCCTGATAGACTGCCGGTAACTGAGCCCGTGGTTTTTTGCGGATTGTCTACGATTGACGAAACATCTGAACTCGAATCTTCTGACGAGGAATGAGGGCGACACGATGAGAGCTGTGTGCGAGGTCTCAAACCTCTCCGTGACACTCCAGATGAGCCTGGAGGTCGACCACGACGTTTCCTAGTAGGAGGAGGCATTTAGACGAGAGCACGCTGAAATTAGTTGTTGTCGTCTCGGGAGTCGGTGGGCGAGTGAGGAAGGCGCGGCTTGACCCAGGATCCACCTGGCGTCTCGTTGGCGAATTACAGATGTTAGCAGGCCAACATCCCCAACAAACTAAATACATTAACATACATGAGTTGATAAGATAACAAAATCAAGTTACTAAATAGTCTAATACACAGACAATCTTACTAAAGGCAAACACGGCATAAGTATAACAAACAAAAGACAAGATTAAAGATCACAAATTAAAGATCACATTGACAAAAAAATTTTGCTTGTGTACGGTGTTTTTTTAGTTTCATTTAAAGCTAAATAACACCATACGCCGTTGCGATTTAATGTATGAAACCAATCATTACTATTGTTTGGTCCAGAAAAAAAGGCTGTTTTCGCTGACCAAATTTCTCTAAAATAAATTTGGTTTTGGTTATTTAAATTAGCATGACCCCAAGGGTTAACTTGCACCTGAATTCGAAAACAAGCATCTATAATTTCTTATTTAAAATAATCTAATACAAAATGACGTTCTAAACAGGGTATACAAACACCCTTTGGGGCTGTTTGGCACACACATAATTTATACCTATTTAAAATGAGAGCGTTAATATCTAATATAACATATCTAGTAACAACTAAATTACACTGTGGTGAATGCCAAAGATAAATGCCAAAAGTTGCATCATTAATACTTAAACCAATATGCCTCGAATCAATGACCGCTGTTCTAATACAATCGCTCATGCTTTTGGAAACTAAAGTACCATATAAGATGCTATCTACACAAGAAGGAGTTTGGGGTTCAGTAAAATATTGAATATTATCTTTATGAATAGCTTCCCAAGTTAAGCAAATAGGACACCCGCATGCAGTTGTTTCAAAAGGTAGTCGCCATGTGGAATTCTCTGTGAAATGCGAGGGAGCAGCGACATTGGTCTCTTTTTCTAAATTATCTTCTAAAGGAGGAGGAAGAGGCTTATTTGAAATCGATTTTAACCATCTTTCAACCTTTTCTTTGGAAAAAGCCACTGCTATTTCTTTATCCTGAATACGGGCATTGCTTGTCCTGGTTATTAATCTATGTTTCAGGGGTCTTAAGTTATACTTTCGGAAAAAACTTGCCATTGTAATTGTTGTTGTTGTTGCTAGATAAATTATTAGATAAACTTTTGTTTAACCAAAATTTATGTAATGTAAGTAACCTTCGATTTACTAAACAATTTATATAATGCAATTGTTGGATAACCTTCATTTTTCATACAATTTATGTAATATAATTGGTGTCGTTGGGTAAAAGTTCATCTAAACCTTTATAGTGAACTTGTTACCCTATTATGTTTCACAGGTCAACATACACTTTTTCAAATATCTAATGGTATAGTACTAATTCCATCATTTAAGACTTTAAAAAAATATATAAATGGCTTATACCTATTTTAGTAGTCGAGTAAGTATGCATTTTCTGATTAATGAGCTTAAAATTTGTGTTAGTTATTGAGTGCGATTGCTTTGTTTCTAAGACTTTCAAAAAATCATTTGGAGTAAGTGAATTTTGCTTTTTCACAACACCTTTAGCACACCATTGTTGACACACTTTATTTTGATTTTCATACGAAAAACACATATATGTTTTAGAATTTAAACATATACCATCACCTTCCCATTCAATTTTAAACAATCCTGGTGTTCATAAATTTTATTTCAAGCTAACCTTACGACATTCTAATGGTATCCACTTTCTAGAATTAATTTGATCTATGACATAATCATCAAGATGTTCATTACACACAGCTGTTGGAATCCATTTAGGTTTTTCTCTAAAATATTCTGTTTTCAGATGTGGTTTGACTACAGCATCCAAAGAATTACCACTGAGCGCCATGTAAAGGCTATCTGTATCCATTTCACATATTTGATAGTCTTGACGACTAACAAATTTATCTAAAAAATCAAATGTAAATTGCAACATTTTTAACTTTGCATATTGGTATACCATGAAGCCAACTTGTAAAGGGAAGTTAAATTTAATTTTTTGTAATTGCATTTCAACTTCATATAAACCACTGTTTAATTCAGTTGCTTGTGTAAAGCGCCAATTGTTAATCAAATTACCAGTTTTTTCGCTACTGACATATGTTATTTTTGTATGTTTTTTCTTATTCGTAATAGTTTTACCATATGAACTATTTCCCAAAAGTTTATACAAATCAGAAATAATTTTACTTTCAGAATTAAGATCACCAGTTCTTCTAGCACAAGTAACTTCATAGGTAAAAGCCTCAAATGTTTTATGTGGTAGATACGGAATTACACGATATATTTTTACTACTTTTAAACCATGCTTAATATACCATTTTAAAAGTGGTGTACCTAGCAAAATTTCTTTTCCAAAATAACTACCAATAAGCATTCGTTGAGGTGGTTTTGTAATTTTATATTCCTAGACAAATTCGTCCATATATGCACCACAATCTTTTACTGCAACATTAACATTTTTGAAAATTAGTGTCATTTCTTTAAAATACGGTTTCAGAGATTCAGGTGTTACAATATCTACTTGAATTAAACCAAAAATAGTTCCATTTTCAATCTGTTGTAAAATTGACACTTCTGTTAAAGGATCTTTGTTATACTTTGGTTTTGGAATAGCCCAGTGTTTTAAAATATTAGCAACTTCGGCAGATGGCTTTAATTGTTTCCATTCACTCTTTCATAATAGCAACTTTATAGCCTAATGTTGTTAAATATTCGTAAACTCTTTGAGCATGAGCTTGTCTATTAAGTTTTTCATCAGCATTTATTTTTGTCGTTAAATTGTAGTCATGACTATGCCAATAATAACCATTAAAATTATATATATCACCAGTTTCAAGATGAAAGCCATCAACAGTGATTTTGCGACC
The DNA here is from genome assembly GCA_030323885.1 of Branchipolynoe longqiensis. Taxonomy (NCBI): domain Eukaryota; kingdom Metazoa; phylum Annelida; class Polychaeta; order Phyllodocida; family Polynoidae; genus Branchipolynoe; species Branchipolynoe longqiensis. Next base: position 69,675,834 of record CM059186.1, on the reverse strand, counting down.
ACCTACAATGACCTCACCACCATTCAATTGATGTTTCAATTTTATTTGGTTAATGTATTCTGTATGTTGTATCCATTCCAAAGCCAAAACACTTGTTTTTTTTACAAATTTCAGCTTTAAATTAGTACACCTTCATCGTTCTATATAAAAACCTGAACAATGCTCTTCAGAAAGGCATTTTAAGTAAAGCGAGTTTGCATCTACACCTATTATATGCTGACATAATTTAGCTTCATCACCAAAGTCAACCTCTCGTATTTTTGTTACACCGGATTCATGATAATGATGAAAAATAATTGAAGGTCCACCAACTAAATGATCTTGAACAAGTTCGTGTAAATGTTTATCTCGATTATTAAAAAGAACATATGGTGCTGCTGAATTTATTTCTTGAAAAAGAAATCTTAAAGTTAAACCCGGTACTTCAAGACGCGGAGTCGGGCTACTATAACATGGCTTTAATGGTATCAAAACGTTGTGATGGCTGCCAGGGAGACCTATCTCCTTACACAATGGCTGGAAGTTAAGCTGTTAGAGTCAACATGGTAATATACAAGGAGCCGGGGGTCTGAGCCCTTAAGTGGCTTAATGAGGTAGTAAGAAGTCCTAGTTAAGCTAGTAGAGTCAATAAGGTAATAGAGAGGTAGCCCGGGGGGTCTGACCCCTTAATGAGTGGCTTAAGTGAGGTAGTATGAGTCCTAGTTAGAATGTGTAAGTCTAATGTTAAGTCTGTCTAAGTAGTATAGTCCAGAATGTACTTCCGGCACTCGTTCGTCTAATCCAGGCACTCAGCCCCCCCCCCCCCGACACCGTTTGTAAGTGGGTGGGTGGGGGGAAAATTAAGGTGGGGAGATCGGCTTGTGTTATCCGAGCGGCGTCTTGGGGCTGAGTGCGGTACGGGACAGGCAGTGGCTCCCGGCGAGTTCGCGGAGTATCCGCTAGGGTCGGCGGTTCGAAACCGGGCCGATAAGGGGGCGCCACTAGCAGCCCTCCCCCGCGCCAGAATTACGCATGTTGCAGGTGCAACATGGACAATGATATTCCATCTTTAAACATGTCAATATTAAGTTCTTTGAAAAAAGTAGCATGGTTATTTAATGCTGTAACAAACGGCTTTACATCACTGTTATTATAATTAATCAAATAATCTTTAAATGTTTCCAAAGTTTTCTACAAGTGTTGTATGCATCTTCACTTATTGTAGTTTTTGTTAACGAACTATAAAAACACTCCCTCGGTGGTAGCGTTGTATTGTTTAGTTTCGTAACACTGGTTAGCCATTCATATGGAAAATATCCCTTAACATTGTGTAACATAGCAGTGAATATATGGAGACTGCTTCCTAACAGGTAGTTTGCCTTTTATAGTGGGTACAGCACATGTTTGGACCGTCCTACTCGTCCCATCTCTCCGTTAGGACTGGCCTACCCAGTAACTATATAAGGAGCGTAGTCACACACTCTCGGCACTCTACTCCCAGACATCGAGGCGTCAACATCTCCAAGTCAGTTAGGCCTGAAACCTGATCTGGCTAGTTACAACTTATGGGATGGATTCAACTTGCTGAGCTTCTACAATATGGATCAATGGACATTAGGAGGATTAGTGACTGTGGTGACTGCCTTTTCACACATCACTGCTGTTTAGGCTGACATGTACATCCATCATCAACTGAGACTCTATACCTGTATGGTTGGCGACGGCTCACATACAATGGATCATCTATATCTATCAACTCCTCAAGGCAACTGAGACATAGAAGAAGCACCAAGAGACTGAGTGTATCTATCATCCATATGGACTACACAGACAGTTGTGAGTGTAATATCATACCATTGAGAATTTATATGTAACTGTACACTTTGTAATTGAGAATATATATTATAAGTACATATTTGTGTATCGTTATTTGTCTTCTTTACTAAGAATAGAAGATGTTCCAAATTCTCTTTTCTCCTCACTATATTAGCTAGTCTATAAGATTAGGCATTAGTTATTATACATGACAATTGTCTTACAGTAAAAGCTTTCAAATATGAATCATAACTATATAGTGGTGCAAGAAAATTAAAATTATCAAGAAGTACCATATGCTCTGTTGTAATAGACAAATATTGATTACTTCGTTTAATAACTTGCACAGTTTCTTGGCGACTATGTAAAAATTGTGGAATTCTTTTTTGATTAAATTCAAATCATATTTTCCACTATTGAAACTGATAACCGGAACTTGATATATCCAATTAAGAAACCGCTTTTTCAATTTAACAAACGGGTGAGATGTTAAATGCTATTTTTTTCCATTTTGAGTTTGCTTTTCACGCGCAAGGGCCTCTTCTATAATATTATCTAATGTAATTAAGGTTACCTGAAACATATCTTTTACACTGTTTCCAATAAGAACTGCTAAATCGTGAATATACTAAAAACACTCGTTCAACTAAATTATCTGAATTGTTATCTGTTTTTACGAAGAAAGCAAATAGGTTCTTCGTATTCTGGAAAATCCAATGCTACACTGGCTGATAATGGTATATGATTTGCCTCTATTTAAAAAAAATTTTGTATTTGAGCAATTCTTTTTTTTTTTTAAATGCTTCAAAATCATAAGTAATTTTACAGGGGTAAACTTTTGACATGCCATTTGGAACGCGAATACCAACTAGCTGTAATTGTTGAAATACATTTAAAGTATTGTTATATACCCAGCCTGAATACTCAAAGTTGACTTTAGTACATGGCTTTAATGCTTTATAATGTTGATGAATATACTTAATTTTGTTAAATATTTTATTACATTTTTGACAAGTAAATATTTGCACATAATGCTTAAAATCCACAATTAAACTAGCATGTTTTTTATACAAATTAATATTCACTTTACCATTTTCAGCATAATTCTTTGTAGGTGAACAACTTTACCTGTAGATGCAATACGATAAGTTTTCTAATTTAGCAAAATCTTTCAAAGAAACACCTTTAAATGATTTTGGATTTGCAGAAGAATCATATTGTCTTAATAATTCTATAGTTGCATTGCAATCATTATAGAAATATTTCGCTAAACATCTAGATACACACAAGTTATCGTTATAATTTCGATGTGTTGTAGGTTTCCTTTGAAAATGCAACATACCACACTTAAGAATGTGAGTTGGAATTTTAGGAATAGACTCAATTGAATACGTGGAATTGATTTGATATATTGCCACATTGAGATTTGTTATTGCAATAATTTTTGATTTTGTATCCCGACTTACCACTCTTTTTGCTTCCTCTTTAACATCACAAATAACAAAATATGAAATAAGTGATCTTTTCAATGTAATCGAATTGGAAATCGAGAAAGGTTGCTTTGTTAATTGCGTATTATTTTGCGATGCATGAAAATAACGGTATTCTTGTGTTTCTTTATGTTGCAACATAAGACCAAGGGAAAGACCGACTTTATATGGCTCTCGTTGATTTATATGAATAGTACGCATGACATCAATCGCATCAGTTAATTCACCTGTTGGTAAGCGTATGTTAACCTGTGAAACTTTTACTCCATTTGATCGCACACCAGTTTGAATTGCAGTCCATCTACCATTTTATATAGCTAATATAGCTGGATCATTTTTGATAATCCAGGGCAACACATCTAAGTTAAGTATTTCACCTTTACATTCCATTTTTTTACATGCATTAGTCCCACATAATGGACAATACCTAGGAAAAAGCTCACATCTTTTCAAATGGTTTACCTAACGAATTTCTGAAACAAATCTACCATCACAATAAGTACATTTTAAATTGTGGGCCATCTTTTTTTTTTAATTGCATTTAAATATTGACAACACTCTATCGTTCAAATTCATTAAAGCATTAGGCATGATTGTGATACCTTCTTTCGTGGGAATAAATTTTACAAGACCGTCTGGTAAATGGACACCGCAATGAATACCGATTTAATCGGGTCGACAATACTTTTCAAATTGTTTGCTTTTGGATCAACAGAATTTTCAGCTACTTTTTTTTTCAACTTTTCCCAATATTTAACAACTTTGTTAATTACATGACATATATCTTTAAGCGCATTTAAATTAACTGTCACGCTTTTTTGATATACACTATTTTTCTTCTGTTTCACAAATTTCATTTCATCATTATAAATTTCCAAATGCACATCAGAATTAGATAATTTAAATTGGCTATTGGGTTGAATTGGTCGTAATGCTCGCATTGCGTTTGATGCGAGGGAAAGAAGAGACCCTCCCCCCTCCTCTGTCCCGCCGTCCCCCGGCTTTCTCACCTTCCCTGCCACCCCGCTCTCAGCTTTCTCCCGCCCTCAGTTCTCGCTATCTCAGCTTTCTCCTCGCCCCTCCTCCCTGCCCGCCGGCTTTCTCACCTCCCCCGCCCTCACGCCTCCCCGCTCCTTCCCTTATAAGGCCGCCCGCCGGCCTCCCTCAGCCACTCGCCTCCCAGCCGTCCTCCCTACACAAGCTCCTTTTTCTTTGGCCTTCACCTCGGACCTCTCCCTCACCTCAGGCCGCTCCAACACCGTAGGACCCTTCTCATCATGCCTGGAAGCGGCAAAGGAAAGTGACGGAAGGGAGCTCGGACGACCGCCGTGGCCACGCCGGGCCCCTCCTCGGGCACGCCGGGAGGCGCCTCGCCGGCCTCGGGTTCCCCTCCGGCATCTCGGGACCGGCCCTCGGTCACCGAGGCCGCCATCCTCCAGGCGCTTCAGCAGATCACGAGCCGCCTGGACGTCCTGGAGTCCGGGGCCGCCCGCGAGCCCGAGGAGACCCCACCGCCCGCGCCGAGGCGGCGGCCGGCCTACAGCACGCCGCCCATCCCAGCACCTCGGGCACACGTCGTCGGGGGGGGCGCACCCTCCCCCGCCACCTCAAGCACCGCTCCCGGGGGCACTGCACCCGCAGTACGAGCGCTACAGCCGCCTCACTGCACCGCCGTCGGCCCCGCCGCCCTCGCCCTACCTTCAGGATACCCTTGACCATAGCCCGGCATCTGCGGCCGACGCCGTACGGGAGATCCTGGCGTCGGCCGAGGCGCAGCGCACCGGGAGACGTAAAGGTATCTCCCCCGACTACCTCTTCCCCTCTGACCTCGTTGAGAGGGGACCGGAGCGCAAGTCGGTGAAAAGGGGGGAAGCCACCAAGGACGACTACAGTCTCGCCCTCGCCACCCTCGTCAGCCAACCAAGCTTCCCTTCCCACTCCCTGCCAGGCCTTCACCACCACACCCTCACCGTGCTCAGGGACAACCTGGTCTATCCCTGGCCTACCGTCCGCAATTACTCCGAGACCATCTTCACCTGGATCGCGGGCGGGAGGCTCCCCCACGGATGGCACGACCCGGTTGCCCTGAACTTGGTGAGGGTGGAGGCCCTCACCTTGCCCGCCCCCCAGGCCGTCCCGACAGCACCAGCCCCCCGAGGCGCGGACCTTCCCCGAGGCGCACAGCAGCCCCGGGCCCAAACCGACACCCGCATCGCCTACGACAGAGAGGCTCACGGGGCCCCCTGCGCCGCCTGGAACCGCGAGCCCACCTCGTGCGACCGGGCCCCCATCGGGGAGGCCCACGGCGAGGTGGGGAACAGACACCGGCACGTATGCGCTTACTGCGCCAACGTGAGGCACATCCTCACCATGCACAGCGAGGCCGGCTGCCTCACCAAGCAAGCCCGTGAGCGCCAGACCTCGGCCGCCTCAGCGGATTTTTGATCCGCCGGCCTCCTCGAGCCCGCCCGGGGGGCCATAACCGGCGCCTCACCTATGCTACTGCTGACAACCCCATGACCTCCACCGACAGCCCCGTAACGACCACCGACCGAAACGCCACCCAGGACACAGCCGGGGACCATCACCTCTAGACTTTTAACATCTAGACTTTTAACATTAAGCATGTGATAAACAAGCATGCTTGTAGAGCAGCAGCTGAAAAATTTAAGCCCACAATGGCCAGTGGTGTTTTTGTTTCTGCATCCATTATTATAATTTTATTAAAAGCTATATTAGTAAACCCAGATTTCAGTCAATTATCAAAAACAAATTATTCAGGTGTTACCTACACTTATATAAAAAAAAATTGAACATGAAATTGGACATGATGGTGACAGTGGAAAATGCACAAAATGGGCTAAATTAGCCGTTTTAATTCCTCACCGAACCAACAATATAATTTTGCAATCAATTTATCCTATAGAAAAAGATTCAAATTCCAAATTATGTTTATGGCAATCTACAAAGGGTTCAGTCATAAATGAAATATTTTATACCTAAACGTAAATTTAACATTTACCAAACACACTTACATATAAATATACACATGTACACATTATGTTTTTTTCCTACGATATATGATACTATCTAATATTGATCTTGGAACAAAATGAAGTCGGGTTCGCAAATAAAGGCACTGACACATGGATACACGGACAAATGGCATTTACAATGCCTTGGGAGTTTCCTATTGCAAAAAACAAGTCGTTAAAGGTAAGTGAACTTGCTATATGTTCTCTTTTTTTGGGTTTCTAACATTATCTTTCTATTCAAATTATATCATTGTGCATTTGATATTGATTTTTATTATATTATTCATTATAACAATATATCATTAATTCACAACATGTTAACTCTTGTGCTTTTTCTTTAAAGGTTTTATCATAACCTGGCTTGGTTGGACGTGAGATGTAGGATATATTACTATAGTGTAATGTAATTCCACATTCATTACATACTGCAATATCGTCACTGTGTCGTCAATTGGCTATACTGGAGAAAACCTGTGATATCGTGATAAAGGAGCACTACTTACAGGCAACTGAGATTATTGGGCAATACATTTTTCATTGTCAAAACTATGATCATTATAATTTATTGTCATTTTTTCATGGCAAAATCGTCGTTACTGTGATCATTGTCATATATAATATGCATAATAATACACTGCACACTATAAAGCATATTTTGGTTTTGAAAGGGTTAAGCTATACTGCGGCAGCCGGAAGCGGTCCGTGGGTGGTGCACAATATATCGATAACCACATGTGCCCAGAGTTGAGCCCGACAAGAAACGGACCCATAACTCACAGTCGCCCAAACAGGATACCAATCTAAAAGTCGCTTTCAAGTAATGCGACCCCGTAGAGTGTTAGTCACGCCTGTACCCTGTGGTGAGACATGGATTGAAGGCACGTGCACAAACACTTAAATTGTTAGTGTGGTTTACCTCAATACTCTAGTTAACCATTGGTCGTAATGCTCGCATTGCGTTTGATTCATGGTGAGGGAGGAGGACCCCCCCCCCCCCCACCCCCCTCTCTCCCTCCAGCGCCCGTTGGGACCCTGACATAACACCCTCCCCCCCCTTCTCTCATCGGCCCTTATAACCGGCCTCCTAGCTGCTCTTAGCCACTCGCCTCCCTTCACCCTCCCCGTGCGGTCACCACTTTCTTCTTCTTTGGCTCTCCTCACCACGCCTCCACGACTCAGCCTCAGCGCCTCCAGGATTTACCATCTCAGCCGCCCCAGTCATGCCCGCCGCTGCATGAGGACGAGGCCGCCCCGCCGGCCGGCGAGGATATCACCGCCCTCGTGGAGGCGATGGCCATCGCCCCTCACCGGATGCCCGCCCCGGGCCCGCCTCCTGCCACAGCCTACGATCGTCTCGTGGATATTATCCAGGAACTCGCCCTCGGAGCCAGAGGCCCCGCCCCTGCGGCCCGCCTCCTCCCCGCCCCCGCGCCGCCGCCTCAGGAGGTTCACCCGCTATACCAGCGGTAGACGAGGCAGGGCGCCTATCCTACTCAGCAGGCCGCCTCCGCGGGCCCCCTCCCACCTGCCCTGCACGCCACCCCCCAACCACACCCCCGCCTCCGCTGCCGAGGCGTTGCGGGACATCCTGTACTCTGCCGAGGCGCAAAATACCAGCTGACGCAAAGGTATACCATCGTGGTACATATTTGCCCACGACCTCATAGAGAGGGGGCCCGAGGGCAAAGCACTAAAAAGGGGCGAGGCATCCATGGAGGAGTACAACCTCACCTTCCGCATGCTCGAGTCTCACCCAGCCTTCCCCTCGGACTCCATCCCCGGTCTCCCGCACCACAACCTCACGGTGTACCGAGACTGCGTTACCCATCCGTGGCCGACCGTTCGACACTACTCGGAGACGATCTTCGCTTGGATCGCAGATGGCCGGCCCCCGAATGGGTGGCATGACCCAGTCGCGATCAACACGGTGCGTTTGGACGTCATAACCGCCCCCCGACTGCACCAGGGGGCTCCCGAGCTGCTGACCCCCGCGCCGCATCCTCCCGCCCAGCCGCCCCACAGCCCCGAGCAGCCCAGTCCGACCCGTGCACCCCCCTACACCCGGGAGGCATACAGAATCCCCTGCCCCGCATGGAACAGGGACCCCGCCTCATGCGACCTCGCCCCCGCTGGCGAGGCGCACGGGGACCAGGGTGCCAGGAGGAGGCACGCCTGTGCCTACTGCGCCAACGTCCGCCGTATTCTCACTGTCCACAGTGAGGCAGTGTGCTTCACGAAAAGGACCCGGGAGCGCGCCTCAGCCGCCCCCGCGATGACCTCACCAGATTTTTAGTCCGGCGGCGGCGACGCCCCCCTCGGGCCCGACCCCCGTCCCCCTCCAGCCCAGCCAACAACCACCTGGAGGAGCCCGCCCTCCCCGGCCCCCCCCGCCACCCCCAGACCCGCCGCCACTCAGAAGGCGTCATCACAGACGCCACCCCGCCGCCACCACTCGCACCCACCCCCCCCCCCCCCCCCCCCCCCCCCCCCGGGGCGCCACCAACGGCGCCATCACCCCCATCGCCCCCCACCGAGCACCGGAAACCCTCCCTAGGCGACCGGAAGCTGCCCGCCGCGCAGCTCACCACCGTCCCGGCCACACCCGGCCTCATAACACCCACCACCCTCCTCGCCACAACAGCCACCATCCTGTCCACACCAACCGCCCTCCTCTCATCTCGCCGCCGCTCCCCACAGGCCGCGGTGCACGGCCCCCCCACCACAGCCCTCACATCTCTGCCGCCCTCCCCCCCACAACGCCCGATAGGCCCTATCATGTCTCTGCCACTTCTCACATCTCTGCCGCCCCTCACATCTCTGCTGCCCCTTCACATCTCTGCCGCCGCCAGCACCGCCGACGGCCGCCCCCACCCCCGCCCCTGCTGCCCCTGCAGTCGCCGCCCCCGCCCCGGCGACAGTGCCTACCTCCACCACCTCCCCGGCCTCCACGCCCACAAAAAATCGAAACGCCTTGAAACCTATGAGCTACATTCCTTACACACGTAATGCATAATGCGAATGCGAATGAGAATGAAATCCATTATCCTGATCGGTCCATGTAGCGATCGGTGCTTAATGCGTAATGGTGGTGCGAATAGAAAATCCTGAGTCGCATTTGTCCATTGATATAAGGTTGGAGGAGGCGACTGCTAATTAAGGACAACCGGGAGAAGGACGGTTGTAGAAGGGCGGTTGTAGAAGATAGGCAGCAAAGAGTCTTTTAAACCCTGTAACTACACGACCAAAGGCTAGCTACACGACCAAAGGCTAACCCCCAGTCTTTATCCCTGTATCTACACTCTCTCTTAAATCCAAGAAAATCCTGAGTCGCATTTGTCCATTGATATAAGCTTGGAGGAGGCGACTGCTAATTAAGGACAACCGGGAGAAGGACGGTTGTAGAGGGGCGGTTGTAGAAGATAGGCAGCAAAGAGTCTTTTAAACCCTGTAACTACACGACCAAAGGCTAGCTACACGACCAAAGGCTAGCTCCCAGTCTTTATCCCTGTATCTACACTCTCTCTCTTAAATCCAAGAAAATCCTGTGTGAGGGCTCTGAGATGACCACTGCAGAAGCTCATTCCACATCAGACACAGCACACTACACACCATATCACATCCACTTACAGTCCAACTTCTCTATAAAGATGCCCAAGAGTGCAATAAGCGATGAGAACTGTGAGAGGTTCATAGAGTTGGTGCGATGAAATGCCATCCTGTACGATCCTGCATGTCCTGAACATAAAGATGCACAACGGATGTATAACTTGTGGGCGAGTATAGCGAGTGTGATGTCCAAAGACCACCAGATGCCAGGTAAATACATTGTTTACGTTTTTTATCTCCAGTGTTATATATGTATAAATCTGTGTATATATGTATACATATGTGTATATATGTTAATATTTGTAAATATTTGTGTATGTATGTATATGTATAAATAATACATGTGTTTATATAATACAAATGTCTAGATGTGTATAAAACATGTACATATATATATATGTGTATATATGTATATATATAATACATGTCTATATCAATTTGCGCGCCCGTTGGACGAGTGCGCAAATTGCTCAAGGCGAGTAGACACGCCCACTTCATATGTATATATAATACATGTCTATATAAGTATATATATATAATACATGTCTATACATGTATATATATCTATGTATATATATGTGTATATATGTAGATATATAATACATGTCTATATATGTATATATATAATACATGTCTATACATGTATATATATGTATGTATGCATACGTATAAATAATACATGTGTTTATATAATACAAATGTCTAGATGTGTGTAAAACATGTACATATATATATATATATATAATACATGTCTATATATGTATATATATAATACATGTCTATACGTGTATATATATGTATGTATATATATGGATATATATAAAACATGTCTACACGTTTATATATTTATAATACATGCATGTATATGCATATATATGTATCGTAATGGTAATAAGTACATCCCGTCGCCAAATACTTTTTCTCCGGTATTATATATATGTATAAATATGTGTTTATATGTCTAAATATATTTGTGTATGTATGTATATATTTGTGTATGTTTGTATATCTATAAATAATACATGTGTTTCTATAATACATACATATATATGTGTATATATGTATATATATAATACATGTCTATATATGTATATATATAATACATGTCTATACGTAGATCATAATTGTTTTTTTCTATGTACACTTTACAGCGTTGGAGTGGAAAAAAAAATGGAGGGGCTTGCGGGACACTTATGTCAGAAAACAACGCGAGATCAGAAACACGGTGAGCGGTCAGGCAGCTCAAAAGGCACAGAAGTGGAAATATCTGGGCGTCCTAAACTTCCTGGATCCATACGTGGAGGAAAACAGGTAACACACAAGTATATCTAAATATATATCCTTTATTTGGTTTTTTCTTTGAGTATTATTAAACATGAAAAACTATTATTAAACTATTACTATTAAACTATTACTAAACACGAAAAACTATAACGTACGCACACATATACACAGGGCTGCCAATATGGTGTTGAGTATTAGTAAACATGAAAAACTATTATTAAACTATTACTATTAAACTATTACTAAACACGAAAATAGTAGTACTCATAATAACTGATCGTGTGGTATATCAGTCCATAATATTAACAATTGAAACCACCGCAAATATGTCCATGTCCGTAGTTGTATTTGTTGTAGTTGTATTTGTCTCTCCTTCGGTCAGTAGAAAGCTTCACTCATACTAACCAACACAAATATCTAATTTTGCAGTACAGAGACGAATGTGCCATCACCACCTCCCAAAGAACAGGACGGATCGAGTGATGAGGATGAGGAGGATGATGAACCTGCCAACACCAGTGCCAACACTAGTGCAAGTCTGTTCGTCAGGTATGTATACCTCATTCAGTGAAGGTACCTCTATTCACATGGTCAACTTGCCAGGCCACAGGTGAAACATGTACAAAATAATCCATGAAACTATTTCAGATGTTTACTGCATCCAGACCACCTCTGTTACCGTGCTGACCTAAGTTTTCTAGACCTTCACACTCGACATCAGTTTCCTCCTGTAACATGGTTGTTACCTGCTCTGGAGTACTTTGAGCTTGCAGAAAGTTATGTAGCACACAGGTTGCCTGCACAATTGCATGTATCCAATTAGGTCTCACAGCCATTTTTGTGTGATACACTCTCCATCGATTTGCCAATACACCAAAGGCATTTTGCACAATTCTGCGAGCCCGTGACAACCGGTAATTGTAGATCTGTTGGTTTTGTGGACATTTTCTACCAGGGAATGGTCTCATTAAGTTGGTATGCAAAGGAAATGCCTCATCGCCAATCATCACGTACGGCAGCGGGCCTATATGAGCTGCTCCTGGTAGCGGAGCTTTTTCGGGAAAATTTAATCTTTTCCGTAACAGAGATTGGCCCAGATTAGATTTGGCAAAAATTCCACCATCACTGTTGCGGCCATACGCACCTACATCTATAGAGATGAATTTCAAATCAGCATCTACCAATGCTAGCAGAACTGTTGAGAATGTCCCTTTGTAATTGTGATACAGTGATCCTGAATTTCTCGGAGCTTTAATCACAACATGTTTCCCATCCAACGCACCTAGGCAATGTGGAAAATTCCATTTGCGATCAAAGTTTTCAGCAATGACCTTCCAATCGTCACTGTTCTGTGGCATCTTCATGTGTATAGGAGCTAGTCGTCCCACAAAACTTGGCAGCATTCAGAAACTATTGTGCCAACAGTTGTCTCACCCACACGAAAGCTGAACGCAAGTGAACGAAACGATTCACCTGTGGCCAGGAATCTGCAACAAAATAAAGAAATAAACAATTATAATCTGCACATCTACATTCTGTATATTTAATACAGCTTATTTTTTTGCAGCCAAACCCAAAACACCTCCCTCGGATCTCCCCGAAGTAACTCGCCTGCCCCCGCCACTGTACTAAGAAGGCAGACCAAACAAAAGAGGAGGAATGTCGAGGCCAGTGAAATGGAGCAGGCTTTGACAGAGATGATCAAAACCAACACTAACACAAGGCAGAAATTACAACAAAGACTCATAGTAGACAAAACAGCGGATGATGCTTTCTACGAAAGTTGTGCTATCCGCAGCAAAGTGCTACCAGCTGCTACTCGGTCATTTCTGCAAATCCAATTGTCACAGCTATTTGTAAATGCGGAAAATCCTCAAATGATGCCTGTCCCCATAACCCCGTTGCCGCAACATCTACATCAACAACAACAGCAACATGAGCTACAGCAGCAACATCAGCTACCGCAGCAACATCAGCTACCGCAGCAACATCAGCCCTATCAACACCATCAGCGGCCAGGGTACTACGGGGTAGTCGAACCCACGGCTGCAGCCCGCACGCATCTCCCAGTCGCTGAGCCAATGCGTGTGGGCACAGACACGGGAGACCTAGTGTCGAGTGCCCTAAATTTGGCCTATATGTCGGATATGTAAAATGCTACCAGATACATAAAAAAGATCCTACATTGCAGTATGGAGTATAGTCGTTATTTTTTCACACTCACCTTAAACATATAGCCAGTCGTTGCCGTGGGCAAATGACACCTCTGCTCAAACAATACCTCGCCAGATCTGCCTCCACAAGGAACAGCACGTCCCCAAACTGTTCTCTGGTTAAGCGGAAGTACTCTTTAAACTTCGAACCATCAGCATGCAGTAGTAGTTCATTAACCAAATTATGGTACGCTCCATGTTCAGCCCTATGGTGTAGTATGTTGTGAACCCACCAGCGGTGTTTTCTTAGTTTTCTTCTTCTTCTGCAGCAAATGATATGCCAGTACCAGGATTGTATCTTCGCCCTCCATCTCCTCCATCTGCAGTACAGTCTCCAGCAAATTTGAATTATCTACCATGTTTCTACAGCAAAGACAGTGACAGAATGACAGATAGATAGCCACATGTACTTTTTATATACTTCACTGCATAATGCTTAAAGCGTGTAAGGAATAATGGCATTCGCATAACGCATAACGCATTACGCATTACGCGTGTATGGAATAGAACCTTTACCCCCCTCTAATTTGGCCTCCCCCTCTCCTGCCCCCGCCGCACCTCCTCCCCCGTTCCCCCCCCCCTTCCATTCCAGCCCCCATCCACCTCTCCCCTCCCCCCCCCCCCCCAACGAGCCCATCGCCGAGGTAGTAAATCCTGCCTTCCAGGACACCCTCCCCGCCGACCCTTCATGCGGCCCCACCGCCCAAGCCTACCGTCCCACCCTCCTCTCCATATGGCCCCACCTCTCGGGCACAGCCTGGAGCCGCCACCCCACCTTCTCCCGGGCCTACCAGACCGTCCGTGCTGCGGGCCTCCCCAATTTTTTGGCTGCCCGCATCCCCCTCCCCTCAGGCCTCCACATCCCCGCCTGGCGAAGCCGCCTCCGGGAGCACCCTGACAAAGACCTAGTCGACCTCCTGGAGTTTGGCTTCCCCGCAAATTACTCAGCCAGCACCGCTCCCCGCCCCACCTACACCAACCACCGTGAAGCCCTGGAGCACCATGGACTTCATAGCCACCGGGGATATAATGGAACAGGGCACCTGGACCTCGGACGCGGTTCACGCATAAGTCCTCCGCATTGCCGCCTCGGGCGCCCCTCGAGCCCTCTCCTCTGTTTTGGTGGAGGGCTCTTCGGGGCGCCTCCCTCACACTTGACTTTATTGCTCCTATCTATCCATTGACCTAACTATTGACTTTTGATCCTTCATTCATATTGCTGATTATTGATTATGACTTCACTTATTTGATCCTTGATTGATACTGCATTGTACATGTTATTGTTAACATGGATAATTCTTGGGCGAGACGGGACATTATTGAACCCACTGACCCCCCGGCGACACCATCTGTATGAAACTCCCCTGCGCTACGCATTGCCACTAACATAGTGGCCGCCAAACTGCGGTGGTGCCCCCTTATGGATCTCGCCCGAACTAAAGCCTGTAAGCGAGTTTGGTACCAGGAGGCGACACTGGGTTTTTTCCCACAAACCCTAGAGCCTCAGTTCAGACCAGGACACAACTGCTGCAGCCATCGCCATTGAACCACCAACATCATTTCTTTGTGGAGCCCGCCAGGAGGTTCATGTCACGAATCCTCTCTGCACTCCGGGCCGCCCCACATACCGGCAAACACGATGTACCCAAGGACCTCCTCAACGACGTTGAATGGTTCCTTTGGTTCGCCGAACGATCGAATGGGATAGTGCTACTCAAGCCTGTCGAGAAGGAAACCTGGGTGATAGAGTGTGATTCTTAGCTCATCGCCGGGGGTGCCTTCTCGAAAGAATACTTCTACTCCCAAACCTACCCGGACCACATGATACGCAGACATACAAACATCGCGCACCTGGAGGCTATAAACCTCCTCGTGGCAATGAGGACTCTCGCCCCCAGCAGCCCTGAGGAGTACAAAATCATTATCAACACTGATAACTCAGCAAGCCAGCAAGTACTTTCATCCGGCGCTGGTAAAGATCGGGTCCTTACGGCATGCGCCAGGGATATCTGGCTATTTGCTGCCACAAACTGTTGCCAAATCAAGATACTTCATAAGCCGGGCAAAGACCTGGTCGTTGCAGATGCCCTAAGTCGGAGAACCACAGACGCTGCACTTAATGCTAGGGCTGTATGCATGACACGTAGCCTCAACCGAACAGGTAGTTAAATTTGATGATGTCTTCACTGTAGGATTGTAGGATAGCCTGGGTACATCGCATTTACTTGGCTCTCTGTCCCCAGGTTACCCTCCCGCCCTGCACGAACGACTGCTTGAGGTCTACACTGCTGGCCTGGCTCTGGGGACTTGGAAGAACAAATCTGTGCAGACGAAGAAATATATCCAGTTCGCAGACAGGCAAAACTTCGACCCCCTGGTGCCGGCGCAGTATGATCTATTAGCATACATCCTTCACCTCAACGATACCCTAAACGCACCAGGCACCGTGCTCAACTACCTGAGTGGGGCCAGGACTTGGGTCCTCCTCTTTGGTGGTGTCACCTCTGGTTTTGATTCATACCCTGTCACGTTGATGAAGAGGGGTGTACTCAGGCTCTCCACTCATGTCACCTCATAAGCACCCCCTCTGACACCGAACAGCATTAAACGGGTGGTGAGGCACCTTGCAACTTTAGGACCCAACGCAGCCGTTATAGAGGCCGCAATACTGATAGGATACAATACCCTACTCAGACAAGGGAACCTCGTCACCAGCCATGCCCACTCCGACCAGGGCCACACGCTCAAACGCAGTGACATCACCACTACGTCGGAAGGACTCATTCTTATGGTCCGCTCCACTAAGACTCGCTGGAGGCCCGGAGAAGCATACACAGTGCTACTCCCTCCTCTCCCTCGGTCAGCCTGCTGCCCAGTGGCAGCCTGGACCAGCTACGTGAGGTTACAAAGGAACCCACTAGCAGGGCCGGCCTTTCTCCTCCGAGAAGGATCACCACTGACGGCCTACACCTTGCTCGCCACACTGCGCCTGTCCCTGGCGGCGACCGGCCATGCACACCCCCAGGCATACACTCTCCACAGCCTCAGGCAGGGAGGGGCCCAGACTTGTGCCGCGGCAGGCGGGTCACTATGAGAGATTATGGAGCTTGGCTCATGGTCATCAGCTGCAGTACATACCTATGTCCCTAAGGCCCAGATACGCTCCCGTCCCGTCCCCTCCTTGTAATTGGCTGAGGGTTCGAGTCCGGGAGCTCACCATCAGAGCTGACCCGAGATGACGAGAGAGACTGATCTGGCTTCTTACTGACCAAAACTGTATAACGTTCATTGAGTTCTTCCGTGTAATAAAGACCCACTATATATACTTCTGTCTCGGCCTTAATTGAATTGTACATGTTATTGTTAACATGGATAATTCTTGGGCGAGACGGGACATTATTGAACCCACTGACCCCACGGCGACACCATCTGTATGAAACTCCCCCGCACTACGCATTGCCACTAACATAGTGACCGCCGAACTGCGGTGGTGCCCCCTTATGGATCTCGCCCAAACTAAAGCCTGTATTCGAGTTTGGCACCAGGAGGTGACACTGGTTTTTTTTCCACAAACCCTAGAGCCTCAGTTCAGACCAGGACACAACAACTGCTGCAGCCATCGCCATTGAACCACCAACAACATTTCTTTGCCCACCCACCCACACCGAAAAATATGGAAAACAGGTAGGGCTGAGTGTTCGAGTCCGGGAGCTCACCATCAGAGCTGACCCGAGATGACGAGAGAGACTGATCTGGCTTCTTACTGACCAAAACTGTATAACGTTCATTGAGTTCTTCCGTGTAATAAAGACCCATTATATATATATATACTTCTGTCTCGGCCTTAATTGAATTATTGATTATTACTTCCTATTTGACATTATTATCCTTATATCGATTAACATTGCTGCACTGATCTTCATCTGAATAAAGTACTTTTATTCCAACTCCTGCCTTCTCTCCTCCTTCGTCACGTATCGTGGTTACCCACTATGTCTAACTACCCTGTTTCAAAATAAAACTATAAATTGTGATAACTACCACAGCATAGTATATAAATATCATTGTTAAAATGTACCTAATAAATGCTGATTACTAAGTAATCGCAAATTATCTTAAGTATTCTTTCTTTACAAAAATATATACGTATCATCAATGACAATTGCATTAAATCTGTCTATTGCGACAACAATTAAAAAATTTGTACAGTAAAGTTAAAAAGTTACCATTCGAATCGACCATTTTCTTGGCTATACGCAATGGTCGACTGCGAATTATAACATTGCGTTTATCCTGATGTGGTTGTAACTTTTATACTCAACCCGAAACTCCAGGACTATATAGCATGAGCAGGCGCAGACGCCGGCACATGGTCAAGCCTCGTGCGGCGGCATCTGCGTGCGCGCAAATTCCTAACAAGCTTTTTTGTAATAACCATACTCACACCAATTCGGTGGGCATTTGGTGAAACATTTTTTTGAAAACTAAAATATAACATAGTGAAAAACCACTTCTATACTGACAGCTAGTGGAATTCTTGAGAACTAAAAACATAACACCGGAGAAACTGCCGCCAACATTAAAAAATCACAAATACTCAACGAGCATTCGCTAGCGAAATACGCTAAATCCAAACACTCAATGACCATTCGCTGAAACCAAAACTGTCAATCATAATACCAAAATGGAACAATTCTGTTTACAAAAAAACCCAAAAGCATGTGGCATTCGGCTTAAATCGCCGCCAAAATTCAAAATCCACAAAACACACGTGGCCAATGTTTATAGAACCAC
Organism: Branchipolynoe longqiensis; assembly: GCA_030323885.1. NCBI lineage: Eukaryota > Metazoa > Annelida > Polychaeta > Phyllodocida > Polynoidae > Branchipolynoe > Branchipolynoe longqiensis. The sequence continues at coordinate 69,657,618 of CM059186.1, read as the reverse complement.
CCCTAAAACCACCAAAACCATGAAAACACATGCCCAATGTTTACAAAAATGGCTGCCTTTGTTTACAAACCCCCACCAACCCCCCAAAAGCATGTGTCAATGTTTACATTACCACCCACCAACCCACCAAAAGCACCTGCCAATGTTTACAAAATACAACAAAATGGCCGACGACACGCGTTCGTATCGGTCAATCAACCCGTTTGTATCTGTCAATCATCTGAATACTCGACGCTCATTGGCTGAAACCAAAATAGGCCACGCCCCCTTTTGTGAGGGTGCACACACAGAGAGGAAAACGCTTTATAGTGTGCTAAAACAGGGGGACCGCAACCATAGACTCAAGCATTAAGTGGCGAATGGCACTCGTGCACAAATTATCTAGGTCACCCCCACACTTGACCTAGTTTCAATGAGCCTTATTTGGGCATAGGCGTGACCTAGGTACATTTTTCTGAAATCCCTCCCCATAGGGTTTAGTACGTCATATAAGTCCTATACTATTACTACTCCCACTCGGGCCACAATCTCGTCGAACAACTGCGGAGGCATCCGCATGAAGTTCACGAACGACGCAGTGTCCTCGCTGCGGAGCTCGACCATAAGCTTCTTGTACAAGCCAAACTGTGGCCGCCTCCCAATCCAGGGTCTGACCCACATTGTCCGCCGCTGCCTCCTCGTTCTCCTCTTTAGACGGGCGGCCAGAAGAACCATGAGGTAGAGACTTAGTTCATGCTGATAAAAGGCAATTGTGTACTGATGCTGGAACTGTAGATGGAGTGCCTGGACATCCATCCTGTCTGAGCAGCGGAGCAGGAGTGACAGAAGAAGCCTTGTGGTGCCTTTATATACCGAGACCATAGGTTGGGCATCCGCTGGGCATACGCTTTGTATACGCTACAAGTACGCTAGGAGTACGCTCGAACATGTTACATGTAAACCATAGGTATGCTAAATACGCTAGAGATACACTGAGGGCACCAGTACAATGTATGCCTAACCTATGCCAGCATACCCCTAACCTATGACGGTGGATGTCTAGCGTACATCGAGCATATGAGCAACCTATGAGTCATATGCTGGCATAGGTTGCAAATTTTGAACACGCACAAAAAATGTTCGGTGGCTCGACATACGCCGACATATGATGACCTATGACAAGGGTATATGAACTATGCCGAACCTATGCGTAACCTATGACGGCGTATCGGTCGAAAACCGCATATGCTGGCATACGCTACCACCATAGGTCTTAGTGTGACAGGCCCTTATATGACATATGCCCAACCTATGCGTAACCTATGCCGACGTGTTGGTCGAAAAGCGCATACATCGGCATACGCTAATGCCATAAGTCGTAGTGTGTCAGCCCCCTAAGCTTATTTGCATTCAGGGTGCGTCTCGGAGACGCCTCCCATTTAGACAGGAGACAAAAAGCGAATCGAAAATGGCTGCCGTATTCAGTGGTTTCAGCCAAGCAGAGCGCCTGAGTGCATCCACATGGGTCCTGCACAGAGGTCGCCGGTGGCACCTAGTGGCAAATTGCTGAACTAATACTTGAATATGTTGCATATGAATTATTCTGGATTCTGATTTCATTCAGAATATATTGTGAAAGTGATATTTAATGGGATGATCTGAGTTCAAATTGTATAATTTGATGTCTTCTTGGAAAAAATCCACTCACCTTCACATACAGTGTCATCTTGTAATACAAATCATATACATTATTTAAACAATGGAATAGACACTCTAACATGTTGAGGTCTTAATCTGTTAATGACTGACATATTGAATTAAATAAGTTATGTTAGTTTTAAGAAATTCATATCAATGAGTGATACTGGCTGGTACCTCTAAAGGCCCCTCCGTTTAATCAAATAGTTCAAACATCAAAATACAACAGTCAAACAATTCAACATCAAATAAAGCAATCAATCAAAAAGTCAAAATTTCCGGCCGACTGGATACCGAATGCGTGTTGCGCTGCCCGAAATCCCTTACCCCGCACATCTTCCTCCTGATTGGAGGATAGCCCACCGCCCGCAAACGGTGTGAAAGTACAACGTCTGAACACTTTGACTTCTGGTTACTGAATGGTTTATTCACGGCGTAGGGCACGCTTGACCCGCCGGCTAAACTTTCCATGACGTCATCTCATTTGCATATCTTTGTCCCCAACTCTGCATATCGTTAACATATATTAACCACAGGTCTCGACGTCTTTTACGCATATATCACATCCCCCCCTCAAAGTATTTCTGAAACATGAAATGTTACAAAATAACAATGAAGAAACATAAAATATACAATATCAACATATATGCGCACTTAACTTGCAAATGTCCGAGTGCACAATGCACTTAAGTCCTCAAAATCCGGCCGTAATGCCTGATATCTCATATTGTCCATATGTATCAACAGTAAAACACAAAAGCTGAAATAAACTTAACTGTACATGCACATGTTAATCCTGCAACAGTCGGAAGCACACTGACCTACTATAGATCTAACCTGCTCGCCGGCCTTATCAGCCGACCTGACCTACTTAGATTAACCGTACTGTTTACATTCGGCGTTGACGCTGAGACGGATTGCATCGCTGACGCTGACCCAGACTTCGTCTGCACAACCAACTCGGGTCGCCCCTCCACTGGCGCTCCAATGATTTGTACTCGGTTACGATATAACATGTTGCCTGACTCATTTAAAATCTGATATTCTCTCCCGGACACCCCAGTCCGTCCCAAAATAACACCTTTTTTCCATTCCCAGCATTATTTTTGTACTTTATCTTATCTCCGACTTTCATGGACTTGTGCGCCTTACCGCACTTCCGGTCATGAAACGCTTTCTGACTGCCCTGCGGCTGAGCTGTCTGCCTTTTCTTAGGATCCTGCGTTTCAGGCACCAAAATACCCTTTGCCATAGATAATCTGCCTCTCAACCTTCTGCTCATGAGCAACTGCGCTGGAGATACGTTCAGGACAGGCAACGGAGTATTGCGATAATTCAGCAATGCTAACTGAAAATCAGCTCCAGTTTTCTCACACTTCTTTAACATGTCCTTAACTGTTTGTACGAACCGTTCAACCTGACCGTTGCTACGCGGATACTGTGGACTGGAATACACGGCCTTGAACCCGTAATGCAGTGCAAACTCCCTGTACTCATGGCTCTTGAACTGTGGACCATTATCCGACACTACCTGACTAGGAATACCGTGCCTTGCAAAGTTGTCTTTTAACGCTTCAATAACAGTGACAGACGACGTATCGCCCAAAAGCGTTACCTCTGGAAACTTGGTGTAGTAATCTACAGTTATCAGGTAATTCTTATGATTTAACTCAAATAAATCGGCCCCCACTTTGTCGTATGGCTGACAGGCGATCGCGTGATTTATCAATGGCTCGTTAAGCAAATTTTTTCTGTTGTTTTGACAAGTGTCACACCGACTGACTTTATCCTCGATTTGCTTGTTAATATTTGGCCAAAACATACAGTCCCGCGCCAACTGCTTGGACTTAGTCACCCCCAAATGCGTCTCATGCAACGCCTCTATCATTTCACCACAAAGAGCTGGAGGGACCACCACCCTATTGCCGTTCATTACAAGATTATTTTCAACTGTTAACTCATGCTTGTACGGAATGTACTGTCTCAGACACGTATACGCGTAGTGTCCCACCCATCTTCAATGTGTGAGATCAACATAGACATAGATACATCTTTTTCATACTCAGCTACAATTTTACTCAACAGACTCGACGACTGCATGTCCACTGCAGCAACGCAGAACGTGTCATCGAATAGGCTATCCTGACCAACTTTGGCGGTATGCGCCCTGGACAACGTGTCTGCAAAAAACATCAAAGAGCCCTTCACATGACATAACTGAATATTGTAATTCTGCAATCGCATTCGCATTCTTTGCATTTTAACCGACAGCTTGTGTATTGGTTTTTGCATTATGGCCACCAACGGCTTGTGGTCTGTCTGAATTTGAACTTCCTTGCCAAATATATACTCATGAAACCGTTGGCATCCGAAACATATGGCGAGCATTTCTTTTTCGATAGTGGCATATCCACACTGCGCTGCATTAAGCGCACGAGATGCGAGTGCGATTGGTTTACCATCTTGCATCAACACGGCTCCCAAACCTGACTGACAAGCATCTACCTGAATTACAATAGGCTTCTTAACATTGTAATATGTCAATACAGGAGCAGTTCTTAACTTATCTTTCAATTTATCGAACGCACCTTGCTGCTCGGCTTGCCAGTGCCACACCACGTCCTTGGCTAGGAGCGTGCGTAGTGGTTTAGCTATCTCAGACATGTTAGGTATGAACTTGTGCACATATCCAACCATGCCCAGGAACCTTTGGACGCTTTGTTTGTCACGCGGCTCTGGCATGTCTACTATTGCTTGTATTCTGTCTGGATCAGGCTTTACACCCTGCTGGGTAAGTTGATGACCTACATACTTTACTGTAGTTTTACATAGCAACAATTTAGCATCATTTAATTTAAGATTAACCGACCTAGCTCGGTCCAAAACAGCTCGGAGCCGCTCGTTATGTTCCTGAACCGTTGACCCATATACCAAAATATCGTCCGTGACTATCCCGATACCGGGTATGTCGCCCATGACACGGTGCATCTCCTGAATAAAAATGTCGCCCGATGTTTTGATGCCAAAAGGCAAGCGTGTGTACCTGTATCGGCCCCACAGAGTATTGAACGTGCACAAACGTGAACTTTCCTCATCCAATTCTATCTGCCAATACCCTGTCTTCGCATCCAAAACTGAAAAATACTTAGCATCAGCTGTTTTGGCAATAATCTCATCAATAGTTTTGGTTGGGAACGGCCCTCTTTTTATCGCTTTGTTTAATTTAGTCGGATCCAGACAGATTCTAATTTTATTTGTTTTTTTTACGATCGTGATAGAATTAACCCACTCGGTAGGTTCATCCTGCTCCACTATAACACCTAACTCTACCATCCGATCAAGCTCACTGCGTACCTTACTCTGAATTGCAAACTGAATCCGTCTAGGCGGATCTATGACAGGTTGAATAGACTTGTCGACATGAATGATAGCCTTTGCTTTGATCAACCCCAAACCCTGAAATACGTCTTTGTATTCGCTTACCAGCTTCTCTGTCCCTGCGCTGGAACTGTTCGTCGGTGTGGCAATGTTCGTTGGTTTGGCTACGTTCGTCGGTTTGCCAATGTTCGTCGGTATGGCCCTGTGCACCTCATCCACGCGTGCCAGCAGGTTCAAAGTCACACAAGCCTGCTTGCCCAGGATGGGCTGGCAATCCAGCACCACCTGGAACCGAAGCACACTGTCGTTGACATCAAGCAGTGCCTCTCCATCCGGCGTGATCCGGTGACCGGAGAACGTCACCAATGAACATCTGGTGTTCGCCAGCCTCCCCGGAGCGATTCGGTCGAAGACGAACCTCGGAAGCATGTTTGCCTCCGATCCAGTGTCAAGCTTGAACTTGACAGGACAACCGTTCACCCGAACGATTGCGTGCCACAGCTTGGCATCCCGTCCAGCACCGCGATCGACGGCGCCCACAGACAGATCAGTTGCCAGTACATTGACTTCCGCCGGATCCGGGTCTTGCTCAGCATTGTGAGGGTCGGGCGCTTCGACGTGAAGCTCGTTGACTCTCCCGAGCCTGCTCCTACAGACCTTCCCGAAGTGCCCGATCTTGCCCGATCTTCTTGCAGGCAATGCACACCTTCCCTTTCGCTGGGCAGACTCCCCGGCGGTCCTCATAACCACAGTTCTGGCAGCGGATCTTGAAATCTCCTGCACCGGCGCCGCCGGCAATCCAAGATGGCGATTTCCAAGATGGCGTCGCCGCTGACCGGACTGCCAGTGCACCGGAACGCACATTAGCATGATTCCGAATTAAATCTATGTCTTTACTTTCCACATCTGATTTGGTGTCCTCCAACAGATCTGAACTGAACTCACTCATCTCACACATACTTATGCACTTTGTCAACGTTAACTCAGTAGTTTGAAGCAATTTTTTCCGCAAATTCACATTTCTTACGCCAGCCACAATTCGATCGCGCAAAAGCGACTCCTCCACCGCTCCGTATTCACAGTCTTTGACTTTGTCCCTTAACGCTGTGATGTACGTCGCCATATTTTCTGACGCTTGATTATGTGAATTAAACTTGTATCGTGTGATAATTATACTGCTTTTACCGACACAATAAACTCGAAATGCTTCAGTTAACGGTTTGATCTTGTCTTGATCGGCGAAAGCAAAAGTCATATTGGCAAATACCTTTTGCGCTTCCTCGCCAGCAACGTGAAGGAAGATGCAGCATTGCATTCATTCTCCTTTCAATATGACACCTGCCGCAGTGGCGTATATATCACATGCTCTGATCCATGTTTTCCAGTTCGATCTTGCGTTGTTGCTGAGGACAAGCTGACCAGGCGGCCACAATCCCGGCAAAGTATTTGCGGGCGGCATCCTTCCTCATCTGACACCATGTGAAAGTACAATGTCTGAAGACTTTGACTTCTGGTTACTGAATGGTTTATTCACGGCGTAGGGCACGCTTGACCCGCCGGCTAAACTTTCCATGATGTCATCTCATTTGCATATCTCTTTGTCCCCAACTCTGCATATCGTTAACATATATTAACCACAGGTCTAGACGTCTATTATGCATATATCACAAACGGCTCCCCCGCAAATCTTCCTCCTGATTGGGGGAGGCCCGCGTCTCAGCGAACCAAGAGACAGGGGAGTACAGGTGGCACAGCGACCAGCCCCCAGCCGGTCGCGTCACAATAGGGCCCCCTACAGCCTAAATAATATTAGCATAACTATTTATACCCCAGATTATTTATATGCTCCGGGTAGACAATATACACACATGGAGTTGGACGAGATAAACTCTGGCTGGTAGCTCTAAAGGGCCAAACCCACCGAGACACAGGATTATCTTTGAACTTTCGCTACAATAGCAGCCACGCACATGTCAGCTGCTAACCGCTGTCCCATAGGGGGTCTCAAATATTCAAACACAGCGTCCAACTTCCAGTCTCCCCTCTCTTTTATCTCAAGGATCGAGGCCCCGCAAAGCCTCAAGAAGGTGGTTCCCCCCCTTCGCAGGCTGTCGGTTGTGAAATTTGCGGGCCAAAGGCTTGCTCTTCACGCAAGCATTTTAAGGACAAGTAAAAGGAGTACGGCATGGAAATTGACCCACCTAGCCTTGGTATTCTGAAGGCATGCCCCTCGGGGGGAGCTGCCACTTCTGCAAAATGCCTACGTACCCAATACACCGCGCACAAGCCCGGATTGGGTACGGTTGACACCGGTATTCGGTGAACTCACTCATGGTAGTGTATGGTCTTTGACGACCGCACCCGGATCATCATCCCCCACCTGTAGAAGGTGAAGTCCGACCTGAGCAGTGAGGACTCCGACTCTGACACATGACATTTTCTGAGCAAGGCCCTAAACGATAGTAATACAGCCGCTCGTAGCGCCGTATGTCCTGGTGTAAGGAACATAACTGCGAATAATCTTACTAGCTGGTATGGTAGCAGTGGTTGAGCCTGGTTGGGAGCATCTCCCAAAGACCTGCGTATACCTGACATACACTTTTTTATATGATGATTAGTATAATCTATAGGCGCGCAGCCCAGGTCTTTAAGGTGATTATTAAGTGCACTAACATATTGTCTTATAGAGCTGAAGCACATCCTCCGAACGAGAAATGACATATACATACACAATTGATCAGGTGGGCATTGTAATGTATGGATCTGAGGTCATAGGTCAGACCGGATCAGAACTAGTGACGTCATGAAGAGAGGTTCCAATAAACAGTTACATTACAGAACACGTCTTTTACATGGTGTCAGATATTACGGGTTGAACTCTATAAGATGGCACTTTCGGGATTGAAGCCCCCAGGACCGTTGATTCTGGACGAAAAAATGGCCATTAATTGGAGATCGTGGCTGCAATCGTTTGAGATATATTCGACAGCTGTGGGAGTGTCGACAAAGTCTGAGAAAGTTCAGTGCTGTGTTTTTCTGCACGTTGCGGGTATTGAAGCGCAGAAGCTGCACAGGACTTTTGAGTTCGACACTGCTGACAAAGACAAGATTACAAAATTGATTAATGCTTTCACTCATTATTGTGAAGGGAAGACAAACATTACCGTTGTCAGGTATGAATTCAATTCTTTTAATCAAACGAGTGAAAATATGGACACATACATCAGGGAGTTGAAGCATCGTGTCCAGTACTGTTGCTATGAAATGCTGGAAGCGTCATTGCTGTGTGATCGTATTGTGTGCGGCGTAAAGGATAATGATCTTCGAAATATGTTGTTGCGTTCTCCAAAGTTAACATTGGAAGAATGCATTCAATTGTGTCGTCTAAGTGAAGTTAAATCGGCACAAGTGACCAGGATTGATGATCATCAGATCGATGCGATAAGTGCAGGATACGGCAATGGAAACAGATCGAATGACCGTCCATCGTCATGGGTACGGCCGTCAACAAGTCATTATAAACAAAGATCGTCTATGGCAACTGCACGTTGTGGACGTTGTGGTTACAATCATCCCAAGGGTAGCTAGCTGTCCAGCAGAGGAAAAGAGTGCTCTGGATGCCACAAGTTAGGTCACTTCGTGAAAGTTTGCCGGTTACAGCAACGACAGGCGCAACCTGCTCCTGTGTACAAACTTAGTGTTGATCCGAATGTAGATGATGGAAGTTATGCACGACAGAGCATTGATGTTAATAACTACGATTTGTTTGTGGGGACGATATCCCATGGAAACGTCTCTGACCAGGATTTGTGGTATGCGGCATTTGTTCTAGATGATCAGGATGTATCATTTAAATTGGACACTGGCTCGGAGGCCAATGTTTTGCCTATGGATGTGTTCAACAAGCTCAGTACTGCTACCTTAACCCAGTTGAAATGTCAGTTGGTTACCTATGGAGGTCACCGTATCCAACCTACCGGAGAAACAATGCTGACAGTCCATGGTGTGGATTTACTGTTTCAAGTGACTAATGCCGGTGTAGCAGGAAATCGCAAACCCTGTAAATCGCAAACCCCCACTTGTGATTTCCTAGGAAATCGCAAACCCCCATGCCATATATGGGCATGGGGGGTTTGCGATTTCCTAGGAAATCGCATATCCCCCTGGAGATCGCAAACCCCATTCTGAGTGTTAGCCTTACCATGATCTGGTAAGGCTAACACTGGCACTGACACTCAGAATATCCCAACTTTCACTATTATCTCTGTTTTTAATACTTTCAGATAAAATTGCTCTTAGGTTAAATTAAATACCTCAGATCTTCCTCTTCAATCGCGCATTGAGATATTTTTAATCGATTCGATGAAAGTTTTTTTATTTATTTTACAAAAATAAATGCTCCCCATAGACATAGCATTGCCGCAGCACACATCACGGCGTATTTTACCCTACTGCTAATATCTCCGCCGTTACGGCGGTAGCCTTAATAACGCTTCGAATTTAGGGTTAATTTAATGAAATTTCACGATTTGAGTATTTAATTCTGTTAAATATGGTCGCATTGAATAGATTTGGCCCGAATCAGTCCCAAAACACAGGGGGATTTGCGATTTCCAGGGGGAGTTTGTGATTTCCTAGTAAATCGCAAACCCCGGGGTGTGCAATTTCCAGGGGTTTGCGATTTACTGCCACACCGGGAGTGCGATTTTAGGCAAACAAGCATGTGTAAAGTTAGGGCTTTTGGCACACCTGGACACATTGAGTGCTGTACCTGATGATGATGCAGCACAGAGAATGGTAAAGACTTATTCTGATGTTTTTAAAGGTTTAGGCTTGATTAAAGTAAATGCTAAAATATTTATTGATGCTGATGTAACTCCTGTTGTGGATCCACCACGAAGGGTACCCTTAGCAATTGTGGATGATGTACAGACTGAACTGAAACGAATGGTAGACTTGGGTGTTATTGTAAAACAGGTAGAACCTACCCCTTGGGTGAATTCTATAACAATTGTTCGCAAACCAGATAAACTACGAATTTGCCTCGACCCAACTAAATTAAATTGGGCTATTCTAAGGGGACCATACCCTGTCAGAACTGTCGAGGAGGTGGCTGCTCGAATCCATGGGGCGAATTATTTTTCAGTGTTAGATGCCAACACCCAGATAGCACACAGTCGTTGGCCCGACGGCGGCCCGACGGAGGCCGCTCCGGCGGCCCGACGGTGGAAATCGCCGTCGGGCCGACGTTGTTTTGTCCAACCTCCCGCCGTCGGGCCGACGTTGTTTTGTCCAACCTCCCGCCGCCGCCATACATACATACATACATACATACATACATACATACATACATACATACCTTTTATATGTGACGTCCTATACACAAATAGCCTGAAGTGAGACTACTAATTATGTGTGGTTTCTGTGGCCTAGTGGTTAGAGTGTTGGACTTGTAATCTGAAGTTGTTTGGTGGTGTGGGTTCAAACCCCATCCACAGCAGAACCTTTTTTACATTCATCAACAAAAAAACGTTTTTCATCTATATCTGTTTCTCATCGAATTATGCAATGTAATTGTACTAACATATATTTTATATTATGCAAATATATTTCCTCATTGCACTACTCTAAAGAAGATTGAAAATACCTCAGTATTACCCTCCCTTCTCTCCACTCAACCAGCCAATGGCACAACAATCTAGGTCACTCTCCTGCACACCACCAAGTGGAAAAGTTCAGTACTAAGCATGTACCACCCCTGTGGCACACATCTGAACTATTCTGAGTTCGTTTGTTTTCCCGGCGATGAATATCTCCTCCCTTTAAGTATGGCACCTATTTTATGGTATTTTAATAAGCGAGAAAAGATTGTTCTCCAGGTGGATGCTTCTAAATATGGTTTGCGTCTAAAGGGGCTGTCACATTAGGGTTTTTTGCGGGAGCGTATGGCGGCGTAAGCGCGTTACGTCATATACGTCGGCATACGCCGTATACGCCGTATACGCTACTCATACGCTACGCATACGCTACTCATACGCTACTCATACGCCGCCAGATGCCGCCAGATGCCGGCTTATGTGAAGCGTATGAGGCATCCCCGCCATACGCTTTCATAAATCCGTCCGTCCAAATTTGTTTGTGCATGCTCAAAAAAACCCGACCTATGAGGGCGTATGGCCCATACTGTCAAATAATGTCACAGCACGCTCCCATACGCTCCCATACGCTCCTCATACGCTCCTCGTACGCTCCTCGTAGGTTCCACATACGCTCAAAACCACCCGAAAGGTCACCAAATGTCATCATAGGCCGGCACGCGCAGGACTTACGTAGGTTTTCAATACGCTCCCGCCATACGCCGTAATGTGACAGGGCCTTTACCCTCTTTCAATGTGATCTCCCTGTGGCGATGGCCTCCAAGGCATTAGACAAGACCCAAATAAGTTATGCCATTATTGAAAAAGAGTTGTTGGCTATATGTTTTGGATGCCATAAGTTCCATGATTATATTTATGGAAATGAAATAAAGGTAGAAACGGATCATAAACCTCTAGTTGCTATTATGCTTAAACCTATTCACCAGTTATCAGCTAGGATGCAAAGGATGCGCATGAGGCTCCAGAATTATAATATTGAAGTGAGGTACTTAAAGGGGTCGAATTTATTTTTTGCAGATACTCTATCACAAGCTCACACATCTGATGTAGGCCCGAATGACCTCTACGATCAAGATGTATCGGTGGCGTCTTTAGATATCAGTATGGATATGGTACAACAAGTTAGGGAACACACAATATTGGATACCACACTAAAGAAAGTGAAACAATTGACAATTGACGGTTGGCCTGACAGTAACAAATTAATTGATCTTGATGTAACTCTCTGTATTATACGTTTCGGCAATGATATTACTGTTTTTGATTACAAGCTGTTGAAGGGGGCACAAATCATAATTCCCAAGTCATTACAGTCTACAATCTTAGAAAAGTTGCATGAGTCCCAATTGGGGGTTGTGAAATGCAAGCAACTGGCTAGAGATAGTGTTTTTTGGACAGGTGTCGTATTCTCAGCGCCCGGTCATTCTCAGCGGCCTGTCGTGGCTTCTGCGCATGCGTGGATTTTCGCACGTTGCGGCGATCACTGCTATTTGTTTTGTTTACACTCGGCGATTCGACGCTGATCGAGCTGCTACGTTAATATCGCTTGGAATTTAAGGTTAATTTAATTAAATTTCATTATTTGAGTATGTAATTCTGTTAAATATGATCGCATTCAATAGATTTCGGCGTAATCGGTCCCTAACACTGCCGGGCACCAGCTGAGCTTGTAGCCGGCGATGCCACGGGTCTTTTGACCACGACGGGCCGCTGAGAATGACCGGGCGCTGAAAATACGACACCGGCCTAAACAGCCAATTGGAGGACAGGATCTTTAGATGTCCTGTGTGCCAGGAATTTAGAAACTTGCCAGCCAAGGAACCATTGATTAATCATTCAATAGACGATATACCGTTTAGTAGGGGTTGATTTATTTCATGTGTATGATAAGAATTATATTTTGATTGTCGATTATTATTCTAAGTTTCCTGACATTATAGAATTGTTACATACGTCGAGTCAGGATGTCATTACCGCGTTAAAACAGACGGTTGCCAGGTATGGGATACCCAAGTTTGTAGTATCGGACAATGGCCCACAATTTGCGAGTGATGAATTTCGGAAGTTTTCTTCTCTCTATGGTTTCACATCATTGTTTACTAGTCCGATGCATGCTCAGAGCAATGGGCAAGTGGAACGTTATGTACAGACGGTGAAACGGATGATAAAAAAATGTGTTAGGGTCGATGGGGACATACAGATAGCATTACTCAATTATAGAAACACTACACTAGATGGCGTTGGTGCATCACCAGCGCAATTGTTGATGTCTCGCAGACTAAGGACTAAATTACCAATGTTGGACAGTGCTCTCAGGGCGACTATCCAATCGTCCAAATTGCCCCAGCTGAATTATAATCAGGCATTACAGAAAGTGTACTTCGACAGACATGCAGGTAAGAATCAACCTGTATTAAAAAGAGGGGACAGGGTCAGATATAGAAATCACAATAATGAGTAGAAAGAGGGGACAATAAGCGAGTTCAGCATCTCGGGCGCGCAGAGGTTGATGGGAAGTCATCGGGATAAACAAACCCACGTGCATGACTCAGCCTGGCGCCACGCGCAGTGCATAACGTATATTTTATTCAAAAGTAATAGAAATGCAGAACCCTAACCATATAAATTTTATATAATCTATTCGTTGAATATGTTTTCTATATGTGTTCCAAGCGGTTTGTTTATAGGTGGTGTGGTTTTGGAGATATTTCACTTTTTCTGTAAGAAGATTGCTCACTGCCATTGACAATGCACTGAGTTTGCCGGTACGCACACTGCAAAACGTTTATTTTATTCAAGATTAGTAGAAATCCAGAATCCTAACCTTATCAATTTAATATAATCTTCTTGGTAAACATGTTTTTTTATATGTGTACCAAGCGATTTGTTTCTATGTGGTGTAGTTTTAGAGATATTTCACTTTTTCTGTAAGAAGATTGCTCACGGCCATTGAGTTTGCTGGTAAGCGCAGTGTGAAACGTTAGTTTTATTCAAAATTAATAGAAATCCAGAACCCTAACCTATTCAATTTAATATAATCTTCTTGGTAAACATGTTTTTTATATGTGTGCCAGGGGAATTGTTTCTATGTGGTGTGGTTTTAGAGATATTTCACTTTTTCTGTAAGAAGATGGCTCAAGGCCATTGACAATGCACTGAGTTTGCCAGTGTGGCATGGCTTTGTTTATCCCGACAGCCGACGACCGGAAGTCGGTCCCGCACATGCGCGCAGGCAATGCTGAACTCGCTTATACACCATAACACGGTTTGGCCTTATATGGGCATGTCCTACTTTCGCGAGAACGAGGCCACTTCCGGTTATAGGTAAACAAACACTGATAGCCTTGAGTTTGCCAGAACGCACAGTGCAAAGCATTAGTTTTATTCAAAATTAATAGAAATCCAGAACCCTAACCTTATAAATTTAATATAATCTATTCGTTGAGTATGTTTTCTATATGTGTACAAAGCGATTTGTTTCTAGATGGTGTGGTTTTAGAGATATTTCACTTTTTCTGTATGAAGATTGCTCACCGCCATTGACAATGCATTGAGTTTGCCGTACGCGTAGTGAAAAACATCAGTTTTATTCAAAATTAAGAGAAATCCAGAACCCTAACCATATCAATTTAATATAATCTTTTTGGTAAACATGTTTTCTATGTGTATTCCAATCAGTTTGTTTCTAGGTGTTGTAGTTTTTGAGATATTTAACTTTTTCTCTCTGTAGATTGCTCACCGCCATTGACAATGCATTGAGTTTGCCGTACGCGTAGTGAAAAACGTCAGTTTTATTCAAAATTAAGAGAAATCCAGAACCCTAACCATATCAATTTAATATAATCTTTTTGGTAAACATGTTTTCTATGTGTATTCCAATCAGTTTGTTTCTAGGTGTTGTAGTTTTAGAGATATTTCACTTTTTCTGTCAGACAATGCACTGAATTTGAGGTACGCACAGTACAAAAAGTTTATTTTATTCAAAATTAATAGAAATGCAGAACCCTAACCTTATAAATTTAATATAATCTATTCGATGAATATGTTTTCTATATGTGTACCGAGCGGTTTGTCTATAGGTGGTGTCGTTTTATAGATATTTCACTTTTTCTGTAAAAAGAATGCTCACTGCCACACTGATGATACTGCCACGTGTGTTTGTGTACCTGCAAACAGGAATTAGGTCAAGATGGCCGCCAAACCGTGTTATGGTGTATTGTGGGAATGCATAACGATAATATGAGGGATTACAGACTAGTGAATGAACCTAATAATATATTACGGCGTAACAGGAAATTTCTTTACAAATGTAAAGATGTAGGTATTACTGATCACATAAGTTCACGTAGTGAAGATATCGTTAACACATCACACAATACACGATAACACGGTTTGGCCTTATATGGGCATGTCCTAATTTCGCCAGAACGAGGCTACTTCCGTTTACAGGTAAACAAAGGCGATCCCCTGACGTTTTGCACTGAGCGTATCGGTACGCGCAGTACAAAACGTCAGGTTTATTCCAAATTAATAGAAATCCAGAACCCTAACCTTATCAATTTAATATAATCTCTTTGTTGAATATGTTTTCTATATGTGTTCCAAGCGGTTTGTTTCTAGGTTGTGTAGTTTTAGAGATATTTCACTTTTTCTGTATGAACATTGCTAACGCGTTAACGAACGGCCATTGAGATTGACAATGGAGCACTGACAATGCATTGATTGAGTTTGCCGATATGCGCAGTGCAATGTCAGGAGGGGGGGATTATTTAACAAATTCATTTTGTCATCTCTGAAGGGGGGGTTTGTATCTCTGAGCGGGGCAGAGGGGGTTGGGGTAATCCGTTGTGGTGGTTTCAGCGTGTTCCCGTGCTCAGAGGTGTCCCTCGCTTCTGCGCATGCGTCAGAATCTAATAAGGATGGCCGTAATCGATTAACACTACCCGGGCGACTCGGGTCATCCGAGTCGTCAGAAATTCAAATAGAACACGGCGAGTGGAGTCGACAAATACACGTGCCATGTACAAAAAAAGAATAACTTAGATTAATTAAATGGAAATATAGGTAAACTGGGCCATCATAAAATACTTTAAATCCTATTTTGCTGTATTTTTATCGGTTATTAAAAAAAAAGAAAAAGATTGTCCACCCGAGCAGGGAGAAGTGTATTCGATTATTCGACCCGAGTTTGTAGGATGTGCGCATGCGCTAATAAGTGGCTCAGGTGACCCGAGTGTATCGCTGAGGTGGGGGGTGTGATGTATGTATATGGAGAAGTGTCCATTATTACAGGGGGTACTTTTATTTGATCTATTCATGGGTTGGTGTTTTTTTTTTGGGGTGGGGGGTTATTTCCTACCTCTATTTACAGCTGTTGGCTTGGGTTTTTAAGGGGGGGTTTACATTCTTTTTATTGTTTCAAATATCTGAATAGATCAATAAAAGTACCCCCCCCCCCCCCCCATCAGCGATACAAAAAGAATCACTCACCCCCTTCTCAGATACAAAAAGAATCATTAAAATAATCCCCCCCCCCCCCCCCGTACTGAGATGACACTGACACTATAGTGACAGTATGAGTGCGGCGATGGGCCACGGTTTGAATCTGGCTCGATTTTGACGCATATACTATATGTTTTCTGCACTACGGTAGTGTTCTTATTTGCACGTAAGGACGTTTCACGCGGATGTGACACTGACATCAGATACAAAAAGAATTATTAAAATAATCCCCTCCCCCTCCTGAGATGACACTGACACTATATATTGACAATATAGCCGTGTTCACACCCACAACTTTAGGCCGAACTAGATGAGGCGAACTAGATGCGGCGAACTAGTGTCGTGTCCACACACGGAGCGGATTAAGGCGGAAATTGATATCTGCGCATGAGCAAGTCCAGACTAACCAGCGCCATTTTGGGTTCGTCGACGCCGGCACGAGAGAGTGTGGGTTCGACCTAGATATGTAATGACTGAATCGTATTGGTTTGGAACGGTCAAAACTTCTGCTGGGCAGTGAAACCCTAAAAATAAATGATGAAAAAAATATATGTGCACTTCTAGCAGGTTCATAGACCAAATTTACCGAAAAGTCAACAAACTAAGGTCTCGACTGTGACGTCCTTAATCCGCATCATCTAAACCGCTACCGTCCACACAGGCACTATGGGTCGACTCAAGCTAGTTCGCTTCATTTAAACCACCACGCGAGGCGAACTAGATGAGGCGAACTAGATGCGGCGACTCAGCCCTAATCCGCCTCAACATCGGGTTCACACGGCCAATGTGAACCGACTTAGATTAGGCGAACTAGATGAGGCGAGTTAACGCCGAGGTGTGAACACGGCTTATGAGTGCAGCGATTTGCAGTGATCAGCGACAGCTTGAATCTGGGGGGATTTTGACACATGTGCAGACAATGCTGTTAGATTATGACGCATGCGCAGAAGTGATGCGCACGGCGGAAACTGAAAGGGAGCTGAAACTGCGACTCCGGTGTCCCAGTTTCAGCCGCCTCTCAGTTTCAGCTGCCTTTCAGTTTTATGTGCATGCGTCAAAATCTAACAGCATCGTCACTAACCTTATAAATTTAATATAACGTTTTTGGTTAAAGATGTGTTCTATATGTGTACCAAGCGATTTGTTAATAGGTGGTGTGGTTTTAGAGATATTTCACTTTTTCTGTATTTTCTGTATGAAGATTGCTCATGACCATTGACAATGCTTTGAGTTTGAGTCTATGCGGGCGGTGGGAACTGGCGGGCGGCTGAAACTGCATCACTGGTGTCGCAGTTTCGGCTCCCTTTCAGCTTCCGCCGTGCGCATCGCTTCTGTGCATGCGTCATAATCTAACAACATCGCCTGCGCATGCATCAAAATCCACCCAGATGCAAGCCGTTGCCGATCGCCGCAAATCGCTGCACTCATATTGTCACTATAGTGTCAGTTTCATCTCTGGAGGGGGAGGGGATTATTTTTAATAATTCTTTTTGTTTCTGATGTCAGTGTCACATCCACGTGAAACGTCCTTACGTGCGAATAAGAACACTACTCTAGTGCAGAAAACATATAATATGCGTCAAAATCGAGCCAGATTCAAAATGTGGCCGATCACCCAAAAAGGCCAATTTTAGCACCATTTTTGTCCATATTTAAAAGCCTACAACTTTTTAAGTAATCATCCGATTTTAATGAACTTTGGGTCATTTTACTTCTCCTGGTAAGAGCTATGGAACTATATCAAAACTTGGTACTTTCTATTGAGTTGCAAAAATGACTTGGGATACCAATAGTATAGTTTAGCAGGTTCCAACACTGTTTATTTATTTTAAACTAGGAATGTGTGTTAACTTGGCCAAATTCTGTCACTAATGTACCGATATGTACTGAATAGAATCAGCTTAGAGTTGAGATGATCTAAAGAATTCCTAGAATACCCCTCAGAACTCAAAATGTTGCAGTTTGATGAGAATTTGTTCATTGTTATTAAAAGATATGAAATATAAATTCTCCCATGTCTTGTTTGTCCGAGTGTGGTGAATTCCTGCAGTATGAAATACAGAGATACAAAAACAATAATTAAAATAACCCCTCCCTCCAGCCAAGAAAAGATAAATAAATGTCCCCCCCCCCCACCTTCAGAGATGACAAAATTAAGTTTTAAAATAATCTCCCCCCTCCTGACATTGTGTTAAAAAAAAAGGTGCCCCACCCACCCCCATCCCGAGATATTTGAAACAATAATTAAAAGAATGTAAAACCACCCCCATCCCCCCAAAAAAACAAGCCAACAGCTGTGAATAGAGGTACGAAATACCCCCCCCCCCCTCCAACCCATGAATAGATCAAATAAAAGTTATATATTTCTTTGAATCAAGTTTTTGTTGACACATTTGGCATTTTAATATTTAGAACAAGAATTAATAAGGGTACGTTTTTGTTAACACATTAGGCATTTTAATAATTCATAATGCTGGAAACACGGGGAATTTTAGTGCAGTCAACCGATGATGTTTAATGACAATAACAAACATATATATCCAATACACAACAGCAACAGAGTACGGCAGAAACTGAAAGGGAACTGAAACTGCCACATGCTGCAGTTTGAAGGAGTCACGGAATCCGCGCATGCGCAGAAGCAACTGAAAGGCAGCTGAAACTGACAGGGAGCTGAAACTGCGACACAGGTGTCGCCGTTTCAGTTCTCAACCAGTTTCAGTTCTCAACATCGCTTCTGCACATGCGTCTAAAGCCGTGTTCACACACGGGCGTTAAGTCGCCTCAACTAGTTCGCCTTGTCTAGTTTGGCTCACAATCGCTGTGTGGACGCTACGCTGAAGCGAATTAGGGCTAGTTCGCCTCATCTAGTTCGCTTCAAGTAAATCACGTCGTGAGGTAGTATTAGTGAAGCGAACTAGCTTAAGTCGGCACATCTAGCTTGTGTGGACGGTAGCGGTTTACTTGATGCGGCTTAAGCACGTCACGTGCATGCGCAGTCGAGACTTGACTTTCCAGGCGATCAAAAGTGCATATTATATAATTTGGTCTATGAAACCGCTAGCTGTGCACATATTTTTTTTCATCATTTATTTTTAGGTTTTCACTGCCCAGCAGAAGTTTTGACCATTCCAAAACAATACGACTCAGTCTATACATATGTAGGTCGAACCCACACTCTCTCGTGGTGACGTCGACTAATCAAAACTGGCGCTGGTTAGTATGGACACGCTTATGCGCAGATATCGATTTCCGGCTTAAACCGCCCCAAGTACTGCATGTGTGGACACGACACACTTTCACGCCTAGTTCGCCTCATCTAGTTCGCCTTATCTAGTTCGGCCTAAAGTTGTGGGTGTGAACACGGCTTAAATCTCAATGCAACAAATTCAACATGGCCTCTATGGGCGATTGCCAACTTGTGTGTTTCATTTAACAATATATGGTCGGTATATGAGGTTTTAAGGGTTTTAGAGTGATTTACACATTAGAAATCACCACACATCAACATCAAAAGCAAAGTTGTCACTCGAATCCACGCATGCACAGAACCGACAGTTGAGAACTGAAACTGGTTGGGAACTGAAACCATGGCACCTGCAAACGCAATGCATTGTCAATGGCAGTGAGCAATCTTCATACAGAAAAAGTTAAATATCTCTAAAACCACACCACCTAGAAACAGACTGATTGGAATACACATAGAAAACATGTTTAACAAAAAGATTATATTAAATTGATATGGTTAGGGTTCTGGATTTCTATTAACTTTTAATAAAACTAACGTTTTGCACTGCGCGTACCAACAAACTCTATCATGTATGCATTGTCAATGCCGCTCTAGTGACAGTATGAGTGCAGCGATTTGCGGTGATCGGCGATGGTTTGAATCTAACTCGATTAGAATAATACTATAATCTATATGTGACAGGTTAATACAATATATCCAATTTCATCTAGCTGAAAAATTGATTTTTGGGGCAGTAATATAGATCCCTTTACAGCTTGTAGCAATTCCAAGTGTGTTTGTTTACCTGCGAACAGGAATTAGGTCAAGATGGCCGCCAAACCGTGTTATGGTGTATAGTCACGAACCATCGACATACACTACACGATATGGTCGGATAAGTAAACCGATGAAACGTTTTGGTACCGATGTTCTGTAATTTAACTAATTATGTCAGTTTCGTACATGTAAAATTCACTTAATCTTCGTAAGGTTAGTATTAAGTGTTGTGCTATCGCACTTTACATAGTGTTCTCAGAACCGGTTGTTAGTGTTCATTGTGGCATTTAGTAGTGTATGCTCACATTGTTGTGCGGACATGTGTCTACGGTAAAAGTTGGGTGTCATTCATTTACGTGCTGAGCACAGTGCTTTCTTCAGCTTATGAAGTTTAACGACTGTTATCCTCTCATGCATGGGACATTTCATATACAATGTACTAGTTTGTGCGTTTTGGGGGTATTTTCACGATTTTAATATGGCATTATGTCGTTATTTGACATGCTATGTTAATTCTGTTCTTATTGTATACATAATTTCGTTATAAGTTGGTTGGCGTTTTTACGCTAGCCCAGATAGCACACAGTCGTCGGCCCGACGGCGGCCCGACGGCGGCCGCTCCGTCGGCCCGACGGTGGAAAACGCCGTCGGGCCGACGTTGTTTTGTCCAACCTCCCGCCGTCGGGGCGACGGCGCCAAACGCCGTCGGGCCGACGGCGGCAGCCGCCGTCACCCCGACGCCGTCGGGGCGACGGCGGGTGCCCCCGTCGGGGCGACGGCGGGAGGCCGCCGTCGGCCCGACGGCGGCAGCCGCCGTCACCCCGACGCCGTCGGGGCGACGGCGCCAAACGCCGTCGGGGCGACGGCGCCAAACGCCGACGTTGTTTTGTCCAACCATCCACCGTCGGCCCGACGGCGTTTGGCGCCCCGTAGGGCCCGACGGCGCCAAACGCTGCCGCCGTCGACCCGAGAAGACACTGTCACTCTAGTGTCAATACGTACAGGTGCAAAAATATTAGTTTTATTCAAAATTAATAGAAATCGAGAACCCTAACCGCATAAATTTAATATAGTCTGTACGTATTGACACTATAGTGACAGTGTCTTGGTCAACCTTCCGTACATGGTAATTCAAATCGTATTAACACGAATAATTCCATTAATACGTCGTAATAAATTACAAAACTTTTACAAAATAATCTAAGCATATTAATAAACAAACCTGTTAAATAATTCCTTTAAATTCCTCCGATTTCTGGCGTTATTTGTTCAAATAGAACGCTGTCCAACGATCGCACGTGTTGTGCTGGCGACTCGAGTCAGGTGTGGATTCGAAGTAAACAAACCGCATCGGATGATTCAAAGCGTATTAACACGAATAATTCCACTAATACTTCGTAATAAATTACAAAACTTTTACAAAATAATCTAAACATATTAATAAACAAACCTGTTAAATAATTCCTTTAAATTCCTCCGATTTCTGGCGTTATTTGTTCAAATAGAACGCTGTCCAACAATCGCACGTGTTGTGCTGGCAACTCGAGCCGGCGACTCGAGTCAGGTGTGGATTCGAAGTAAACAAACCGCATCGGATGATTCAAAGCGTATTAACACGAATAATTCCATTAATACTTCGTAATAAATTACAAAACTTTTACAAAATAATCTAAACATATTAATAAACAAACCTGTTAAATAATTCCTTAAAATTCCGGGTAATTCTGGAGTTATTGGTAGAAAAAGAACACTGATCAACAATCGCACGTGTTCCGCTGGCGACTCGAGCCGAAATCCAAATTTAAAGAACTGCGCAGGCGCGGCCCACCACCGTCGGGCCGACGATGGCCCGACGGTATACCAAGTGTGGAAAATGAATGCAAACCTGCGGCGGCCCACCACCGTCGGGCCGACGATGGCCCGACGGTGAATCAAAAGTGGAAAGGGATTGAAACCTAACGTCGGAAATCAACCGGCGGCCCGACGGTGGCTCACAAGTGGAAAAGGATTGAAACCTAAGGTCGGAACACCACCGTCGGGCCGACGATGGCCCGACGGTATACCAAATGAATGCAAACTTGCGGCGGCCCACCACCGTCGGGCCGACGGAGGCCCGACGGTGGCCCGACGGCTCAAAAGTTTAACCCTAACGTCGGAACACCGCCGTCGGGCCGACGATGGCCCGACGGTGAATCAAAAGTGGAAAGGGATTGATTCCCAACGTCGGAACACCGCCGGTGGGCCGACGGTGGCCCGACGGTGGCTCAAAAGTGGAAAGGGATTGATTCCCAACGTCGGAACACCACCGTCGGGCCGACGGTGGCCCGACGGTGGAAAGTTGGTGCCGACGGACCGACCAATAGCCGACGTCGGGCCGACGGCTGTGTGCTGTCTGGGAGGGTACTCATGATTTTTGTCTTTCTTCCTAGGGATAAGATGAGGTAAGGTAGGATATTTGCATTGTTAGAGTTGGTTTTGTTTGGAAGGGAGATGTAATGTATGGATCTGAGGTCATAGGTCAGACCGGATCAGAACTAGTGATGTCATGAAGAGAGGTTCCAATAAACAGTTACATTACAGAACTCACGATGTTTACAAGTCTTTTACAGGCATGGGTACGGGACAACATTGTCCGCGAAAATTTCACAGAACTCCAGGTAGGCTTTCACCTGGACCGACCGGGTCAGTTTGGTAGTGGCGGCATAATGGGCTTCCTCGAAGTCCCCGCATTCCGCCCGGAGTCGTTCCCAGTCTGGATTAACAAACAAATAGGTCATGACAACACATGGCCCCCATTACATCTGCATCTCTCACTCTAGCAATGTTCTTAAATTCGCCCAGCCAGCTCAGGCTGTCACACACTACTTTGTCATGGGTGCTAATATATACCGATTGTACATCAAAATTATACTGGATCGACATCCAGAATATCAGTCGTAGCCATTTCATGGTGGTTTTATTTTTGCTCCTACCTGAATTGAGAGCGGCACGGACCTGAGTGTTGTCTGTGACAAACACCACGGTTCTATCCGACCATAGCTGGCCCCAGCGGTGCACTGCCACCAGGATGGGTCACAGCTCAAGAACATTATTAATGTTGTCAGTTCTGCAACCGACATCCTTAGCTTCCTCAAAGTAATGCCCTAGCCATCCCTGCAATGCCTTCGCATTCCCGATTTTAAAGGCACCGGCTATCCAATCACTGGAGTGATAGCACCGAACCCGAATAGTGATGAATCACTATAGAAAGAGATGCATTCATTGGCCGAAATGATGTTGGCTTTTCCATTAAAAGTGGCCGCAAATTCCAGCCACCATTTCAGGTCTAGGTGGAATTCATCATTCAGGCTCACTTTGTGGTCGCATTTTTTTGCGGATGCGACCAGGTCGTATACCAGGCGTGAGAAGGTGCGGCCAACTCAGATTACTTTACAGCAATGTGCCAACACCCTGCCAAGCTTTCTAACTCACGTTTTGTGGCTTTCCTGCGCAGTTCCATCTTGATAGAGTCCACATCTATCCCAAGAAATCTACATATCTGGCTCGCGCAAGTTAGCTTCTTAAAGCTGACATAGAACCCAAGTCGGCGCAGGATCGCCACCAACTTGAGCTGCCCTTCCCGGCACCCGTCCTCTGAGCGGGATACAACACAAAAATCGTCTAGATAGTTAATGCACTCATGATGGCCTTCACGCACCATGCAACGAACAACAAAGTCACTAACTTTGGAAAATACGTAAAGACTGCTACTGAGGCCCATACAAAGGCGATTGTCCTGCAAATAAACCACCCCGTCTCCAAAATCCCAAGCAAGCCCCTGCCTAGCTCTACACCCCGGATGGATATTAATGGCCCTGTAGGCATTGCTAATATCAACAGTAGAACAGAAGTCCCCCTGCTGCAGGAGTACGGTCACAGATTCAACAGAGTTGTAGCTAAAGTTCACACGACAGCCCTGAGTATGGTCATTCACGTATTCACTGGATGGGCTAGAACAGTCCACTATGGCCCGGAAATCGTCGTGCCCTTTTGGCATGCCACCCATTGTGTGGATACATACACATGGTTCATGAACAATAGTAATCATTTCATCATCAATTTCACACTGCAGTCGCCCTGACATAGCAACACCCACCTCACCTTTTGTGATAGAGCCATAATTCTCTTTGTGATAATGATTATCACATTCATCGTCAATCACCTTGAAACCAGAAACATGCACCTCTTAGAACATATTCCCAATCGGGAACTATATCAACGCGACAATGGCATTCAGAGTAGACGTGACATAGTTTAATCTGAGCTCGGACACCTTCTATAAGGAAAACACAATTGCAACAACCGCGAATACAAATGTAGCATTTACACCATGTGTGCTGGCTGTTGCAGTCAACAGCCCACAACTTGCATAACAAACCATCATTATTATCAACACCGTGATCACGGCCGATCACGCAGAACCAGTCACTGTTCAGCTCTTTTAGCTCCTGTATGGGAGTACCAAGACATCCTGAGATGCGGCCCTGTGGTCTTTCTCCTGGAGCAGTCTCAGACACGAGATCCCTGCGGGAGCCCGCATTTCTATCGCGGGAGTCGACACTCCCCCCCACTCCCTCCTCCCCTCCCCAGCATGGCCTGGCAGGGGCGACTCCCCCCCCCCCCCCACTGTCAGTGACATCATACACTTGTGACGCCCCTCTACTTGAAGAGCCACTCGTATGCGCCCCATTTTGAAAGCCCTCAGACCATTGTCCCGAGCCTTCTCTCACACCGCATGATCATAGCCTCTATAAGCTTCGTCCGTGTAGTTATTCGTCGTTGCATGCATACACATATACGCACATTGTCCGATATAACCTATCAATGAATCCATGTCCATCTCTACCTTAACAACCCGCTTCATGGCCCACACTAGTGCAGTGTACAGCAATTCACTGAAAGTCAGTCTCTTCACTCTTCCTCCCCGTAGTGAAGCAGTCTAGTGCAAACTTAGTTCTCTTCTTTCTTCTCCTTCTACGGCGCTCTCTGCTTCCACTCCTCGACTCATCTGTGTCCGACTCCCCGGACGATGATGACGATGACAGAGACGAATCCCCCGAACTTGGGATCGAGTCCGTCGCTGTAGACGCCTTCTTTTTGCTTGACTTCTTTTTCCTCGATTTGCGGCTCAAGTTCGTCTTTTCGCCCGCATTTTCCTCCGCCACGATCTCCTTCTCCAGCGCAGCCTTCAGCTCTGCTTTCCATCACGACAATATACGCGCCTCCAACATCTTGCGAAGCTCGATTTCATCCGCGTCAGGTGGGATCTCACTAGCCGTGCATGCTAGTTTTAGATTCCCCTCATTGCCCTCTCCCAATGATAGCTTCAACATGGCATCCCCCACAGCGTCCTCACTACTCTCACAGGCGCCGATCTCCTCCTCCACCGCCTCTGCCTTGATGTTCTTCCTCGCCACTTTGGCTTTTACCACCTTGCACTTAGCACCGCGATGTGGCTCATGCTCATCTCCACAAGCCTGGCAAACTTCCACGACCATTCTGACAAGGGCAGAAACCAACACAACAACAACAGTCACACGCCCGACGGCGTAAGCGTACGTGTTGCTGCAGCTGTACCGAACAGCTAACATGTCTACACGCAGTCAAAATTCCAGCCGACTGGATACCGAATGCGTGTCACGCCGCCCAAAATCGCTTCCCCCGCACATCTTCCTCTTGATTGGAGGATAGGCCGCTGCCCGCAAACGGCTCCCCCGCAAATCTTCCTCACAATAGGGCCCCCTACAGCCTAAATAATATTAGCATAACTAGTTATACCCCAGAATAACTGCAGTGGCTTATGTTGTTACATATGATGGATAACTGGTGTTTTCCCGAGGTACTAGCCTTGGAAGAAGGAAGCACATTCGAGTCCATCAATATTTTAAATACTTAATAGGATAAAAAAAACTCTCAATATTATATGGATACTTTAGTGTTTCCGTTTTGGCACAAGCAAACGTGATAGTCGTGGAGGGTAGGGTGGGCATGCCCTGACCCATGACTATCCGATCCTAGTACCTCGGGAAAACATCAGTTATCCATCATCTGTTCCAGGTAAGACTCATATAACTATACTATTTTAGCTTGGTGCTACCCTCTGACTACTCGTAGTCCAGGGAGAATTTTACGTAATCTCATTTTTTATTCTTTTATTCTTAATATTGTAATCATACCATAATCTTTTTATTGTGCAAACATAGTAATCTTTTGTTTCTCACCCTTTTTTAGTTGGCGAGTATGCGAGTCGCCAGGCCACCTTGCTTCTCTAGTCGTTTGTTGTAATGTTTTGCAAATGATCTAGACGTCTTCCACCCCGCGTGTGCAAGGATTCTCTTAACTGAGATTCCTAACTGTCTTGCCTTGGAGACCATCGCTCCACGCGTAGAGTGGGATGCATAGCGTTCAGTATTGAAGCCCGCCTCTTTAAGCGCCTTGATGGTCCATCGTGCGAGTGTGTCTCTCGAGATAGCCTTATGTGGTTTAATAAAGCTGACCAGAAGTTGTCTGGAATACCTTATTCCGCGTGACTTGGATATATAAGCCCTAATGGCTGAAACTACACAGATCCGTTTATCTTCCGGAAAACTATTTACATGTACCGTGGACAATGGGTCCCCTTTGTGATTTTACTTTAGTAATGTTTCTAAATCAAATGTTGCCTCATCCTTATTGATCTCTTGTCCATCCAGAGAGAGCGCCACAATCGTTTGGCCTCTGTGTCCCGTCACTAGCAGTAATAACACAGCTAACTTGAAACCTAGTTCCTTCATTGATAAATATCTATTACTAGGCCATGACTTGAATAACTTAAATACTACCAACATATCCCAAAACCTATTATATTTGGATTTGGGTGGGTTTCTTTCATACACCGATCTAATGAACCAGTGTACTAACTGATGCTTTCCAATCGTTTGTCCATCTATTCTTGGTAGAATAATTGAAAGTGCATATTTTGTTGCATTAATTGCACCAAATCCTAAGCCTTCATCCTCTAGTATCCTTAGGAATCTTACAATTTGGGCTATTGTAGGTTTTAATGGTTTGACTCCTTTAATAAGTCAATGAAGTCCCCATTTCTTTAAATAACTTGTGTATAATTTCACCATTCCTTTCCTCCAGGTATGTGAAATAAGTCTCTCTTGTGTAACCTTGTCTAAACCATATTGTTCCAAACGTTTTCTTAGAAAAGGAGTGCCAAAAGGGGTGTCGTTGACACGCCTCCGTGAACTGTTAGTGGTCCTTGATGTTGTAGGTTGTTTCTGGCTCGTGGAAACCTCAGCATGTCTTTTGCCTCTAAGGTTACTGCCACTAGCCATGGTTGCGTGTCCCATGCTGGTACTATCAGTACTGCGTGTGCACGATCCATCTGTTTGTTGTTTGTTTGTTGTTGTTTTACGTCCTAGTAACATCTCAGGTCATATCAGGACGGGGCGCTCCATCTTGATCTTCCTGGCCACTCTGCTGATAATTACGAAGGCGGAGGCGGAATGGGTTAAATCGGTCTTTATCGAGCATAAAAACATTTGGTATCATTCACATGTCATTTCAGGTCAATCATTCACAGGTTATTTCAGGTCAATTGGTCACTTTCGGATCACTTCCAAGTGTCTTGCAGTGTCCTTTTTTCTGATGGGCCGGGCTTGAACCCTCAACCCCGCGCTCGTAGCTTATTTTAGGTGTGGGTGGGTGGGTGGGTGAAGAAAGTGTGGAGGCAGTCCATGTCGATCGGGAGCAGTAGTAGAAATGCGGAGTGGAGGGGGGTTTGAGTTTGAATCTTGGGTGCGTGACCACGTTTTTGGCGGGAAGGCTGCAGCCGGGTATCTAAGGCTTGTGTGCTAGTTCGGGTTTTTGTTGTTGGTTTTTTTCCACAAGGTGGCTCCACCATAGCGTGTGCGGCGACAGCTTTAGTCCGCGGGTTGTTGGCAGATGGCGCCAATGATGCTCAAGTTAGCCGAACGGTAAGGTACCCGCACCTCCGCCCGAAATTACCCATGTTACGAATAACATGCACAATTACGAAGGCGGAGGCGGAATGGGTTAAATCGGTCTTTATCAAGCATAAAAACATTTGGTATCATTCACATGTCATTTCAGGTCAATCATTCACAGGTTATTTCAGGTCAATTGGTCACCCCCTAGAGTAATTTCTTGCAGTGTCCTTTTTCTGATGGGCCGGGCTCGAACCCTCAACCAAACAGGAAGCGGGGGTTCGAGGCCTGGTGCGGACAAGGTCCTTAGGGACATATGCGCGGACTGCCTTGGAGGTCCAAGACCCCAGCTCCATTATGTTGTGGAGTGAATCCCCGGACGCCGTGCAAGCTTGGGCTCCCCCCTCCTCAAGCTGTGGAGGGTGTAGGAGGCTAGATGGTCCACTCCCACTGCTGCGAAAGCCATCCTGATTGCTTCAGTGAGGGCCGCAGCCTGAAGTGGGGCGCCTCCGGGGAGGATGAAGGCAGGACTGGATGGGGGTGGTCAGGCTTGTGACGAGTATCTGATCCAGGCTGTCCTTGGGTGGCAGATGGAGCCGGGGTTGGCAGGGACCAGGACCTTGTAGGCCTGGTCAGGCCTCCAGCGCGTCTTAGTCATCCAGACGGTTATGGAGAGGTTGCTTGGAGTGATGGCGATGTCTCGTGCTCGCAATGCATGGCCCGGGTCAGTGAGGGCCAGGCTCGCGAACAGGTTCCCTTGTCGTAGGAGGGTGTGGTACCCTATTAAGAGGGCGGCGGTGAGGACCTGAGCTGACGGGCCGACCATGGCAAGGAAGGCGATGACCGGGTGGAGGTGGGCCGGGGTGACGGGTGGTGCCTGTATTGGAATGTGTGATGACATCCTCTAGACCCCTCGTTTCATCAGAGAGACCGAGTAGGAGTCAAAGGCTTGTCTGTTGCCACCCAGTAGCTGCACCCAGGTCTTTGCTCCGCTCAGGTAGTTCATCGCTGCCCCCGGAGAAGCGAGTGATTCTTTAAGGTGAAGTAGGTAACGCTTCGATTGCACCAACTTGTTCCTCCATGTGCCTGCGGTGAGCCCTGCGAAGTAGACCTGCAGCAGTCGTTCATGTTGAGTGTCTGAGTAACCTGGGAAGAGAGGAGCAGTTTTAAGTTTGAGCTTCCCAGGATACTCAAAGTCCTGGAGTGAAAACATTATCAACGTTACATGAATTTCAGTTAGTGCCAGCTGCGAGCACAGGCTGGGCGCTTTCTTTTTGGGGTTGTCATCAAATGACCTTTGCTGAGGGTGTTGGGTGTGGCCATATCTCATTAAGAATGCACATGTATTCTGTCGGAGACCTGAGTGGGCGGCGTGTAGGGTCCATCATCGCCCACCTCACCAAAACTGACGCTATCAACTACATCGACAGCATCAACTTGATCAATTGCACCAACATCATCATTGCTTTCACAGCTTCTGCTTGTATCACTCGCTGTTTGTGTTGCTGGTGTGTCTTGGTCACTGTAGTCCATGCTGGTGTTGACATCTCGTGTGCTGTCCTCGCCACAGTTACCTATGTCATAGTGACAGCTATCACTCAGTGTCGTCACGTTTGTTGTTGTTTTTATGGTTGGCGGGCATTGTTGTTGACATCACACTGTTAGTATGGCCACCGCCACAGTTGTTGTCAGAGGAGCGGGGCCCACCACCATAACCGTAGTGGTCAGGCCAGCCAAGGGCGTGTCCCGGGGTGTCGTAATCCGGCTCCACGTCTATATGGCATCGCCCGTGCGTAGAGCCAGCATAGAAAAACCCTGGTTTGATTGGTTTTCAGCTGTGGCGGGCGCTTGTGATCCTTTCCTCTCCATGAAGCACTTCTTGTTTATGCACGCCTTCCTCCTCTGATCCAACATACACAAGCGCCACACCGGCAATGTTGCTATCTGTAAAATCAGCTTAATATCACGGTCAACAAGATCATGTAGGGAATGTCACCATCACTTGCATGTAAAATTCAGGATTAAAAGAGGCATGCCAGAAATATGTATATTTGTGTTTGACACGGCCGGGTAAGCTAAGACACAAGCACCACACCGGAAATATTGCTTAGCTGTAAAATCAGCTCAATGTCACCGTAAAAAAGATGTAGGCAATGTCACCATCACTGCCGTGTAAAGAACATAATTAAAATGGGCATGCCACAAATATGTATATGTGTGTGACACGGCTGGTAAGCTAAAACCGTTGATGGCAGAGTGATGGCTCCCTCCTCTGATACAACAGTCATGAGCGCCATGCCGGCAATGTAGCTAGCTGTCAAATCAACTAAATATCACCGTCCACAAGATCATGTAGGCAATGTCAGCATCACATGCATGTAAGGTTCAGAATTAAAATATTCATGTAGAAATATGTATCTTTATGTGTGACACAGCCAGTAGCTGAAACTGTTGATGGCAGCGTGATGCCTTCCTCCTCTGCTACAACAGTCACGAGCGCCAGCCGGCAATGTCACTAGCTGTCAATCAGCTTAATATCAGAGTAATATTCAAGGATACCCGTATGCAATTCCTGTTGATCTCCTTTGTGGGGTTACATGGCGTTCCGTGGCGTAACGTGAAGAAAGTGTGGACGCAGTCCGTGTCGATCGGGAGCAGTAGTAGAAGTGCATGTAGGTGTAACATGTATAGTTGATAGGAGCCATGTAAAGAGGTCCAAAAGTAATGTTCAACGATACCCGTATGCAATTCCACACTACTGTCACTGGCGCCGGTTCACTGTCAGTGTCATAGTTGACACTGTCAGCACGTCGCAGAGTAAGACCCGATCGCTGACACGCCACCTTACAGACTGTGCATTGTCTTGTATCATCGCTCTGTGACAGGTGATCATTGGCAGTGCTGGGGAGATGCTGATCACAAAGCTCTTAAGCCCCGTTCACACAGCACAACTTTAGGCCGAACTATATAAGGCAAACTAGATGAGGCGAACTAGTGGCGTGTCCACATACAGCGATTTACAAAGCGTGTAGCGTCCACACTTACAGTACTTAGGCCATTTTAAGGCGGAAGTGGACTTATGTGCGTCATAGCGACTACTGGCAAAACCACAACAATGGGAGACTTTGTATCAACAGGAATGTTCATGTTTCTAACTTCTCGCCGTCGAACCGCAATGCGGAGGAGGGTAGTCAGTGCAAGAGACAATTTCGCACGGATTCTGGAGGCTTCCCGCACCAGAACGGAACGTTTCATACAGATGCAAGAAGATGAGCGCAGAGCGTTTATCCTACAACTCCTGACTGTTCTGTCCCTCAGCGCTAGCCCAGAGCGACTTCTCTGGACAAGGGAAAGGTAGGCAGTACCGTAACATATGTTATCTTCAATTTTGTAAGCCTAACCCTCTGATATCAGAGGGGTGTACCAACATCCTTGCACAGGGCCGGGGCAAAAATCCTATGCTTATGAGTTGGAGCAAATATCTACAACCTGTTTTCAATTTGCAAATCCCTGAACGTTTTATGTGTAGCTGGACATTAAATTTGACTTTATTTCAACTCTAACGCCACCTCCTATAGAATAGATCTTGCCTAGGTTCAACCTTTAAATCTGTTAGTACCTGACCAATGTATTCATTTGAATGAAACTGCCAGGTCGAAAATGTTCTTAACTAGGTGGCCACAGTTTGCATGTTATAAGATCAATAATATCAATGGGAAGCGACAAATCACAAAAGTGTGCATATAATTGTATAGTAATGGGTGGATTAAAAATAGAAGATAGGCCTTGAATAACAGTCAAAATAGATATATCCCATATTTAGGGGATGTCACCAATATGTGTAGGGTCAAAATGTTTACCAATTTCTTCTCAACTATAACCTTTTTTACAGGTCAAGCCACTGGTGGGAACACATTGTTAATGTCACCTTCCGCGAACAAGATTGGGTGACAAACTTTCGCATGCGCAAGGAGACATTTGAGCATCTGGTGGAGCAACTGCGAGTGCATCTAGCGCGTGTGGATACCCAAATGCGAAGGTACAGCTCAATGCCATGTTGTTATTCTTTTTGCTTCTGTCCACTTTACATTTAGGTGGAGAAAACCCTTAACACATTAAAGTCAATGAAAACTATGGTGCATGTGGATTAGGCTTACTCAGTCGGAATTAATTACTACTGACAAAGTATTCCTGTATAATATTGTGTGTGTACTGTTTTATGTAGTGCGTAAATTCCCCGTTCTCCAACCTCACTCGCAGGCTGCCTCTGTCGGAATTACGTATTACTGACAAAGTAATCCAGTATAAACGCTTTGAACTTTACTATCATTGTGTTTTGTGGTCTCAACTCAATGTAATATCTTGGTGCTATAATCAGAAGGTTACTGGGTGAACCTTATGGTGATATCGGGACTATTTTCAGATGCATTCCCGTTGAAGTGCGTGTGGCTGTCACACTGTGGTTACTGGCAACCGGCTCAGGGTTCAGAGGCGTCGGCCATCTGTTCGGTATAGCCAAATCAACGTGTTGCGAAATCTTCAGCGAAACGTGTGCTGTCATCGCGGAGGTAATCATGCCCAGATATATTAAAATGCCAGTTGGGGACAGACTAACGGAAATAATTGCGGGGTATCAGTCTAAATTTGGGTTTCCCAACTGCGGAGGGGTCATCGATGGGACCCATATACCCATCATTGCGCCGCGCCGCCATCACACCGACTATCACAATCGGAAAGGATACTATTCAATAGTTGCTCAAGTAGTCTGTGACCATGAATACCAGGTCACGAACATCGCAGCCGGTTGGCCAGGTAGGGTACATGACGCGCGAGTATTGGCAAACTCTTCAGTGTTTGCCCAAGGTGAAGCTGGTGTCCTCTTCCCCAATAGGCCATTGCAGATAGGGAACAATAGCGTCCCTGTCGTCCTCCTAGGGGACCCCGCCTACCCTCTGCGTCCCTGGCTTATGAAACCCTACTGTGACACGGGAAGACTGAGCAGAGAGCAGACTCTTTTCAACTATAGACTATCTCGTGCAAGAATGACCATTGAAAACACATTCGGGCGCTGTAAAGCCAGATGGAGGATTCTCCTCCGCCGTACAGACGTCGCCACTGAAGACATCACCACAGTGATTCTGGCGTGTTTTACTTTGAACAATGTTTGTGAGTTACATAGAGAGGTGTTCGATGAGGAGTGGGAAGCGGGGGCACACAACCAACCACAACACATCGCCAATGATGGGGAAATTGATGGCGACGCTACTGCTATACGCGAAGCGTTCGCAAGATATTTCAGTGGATAAGTAATATGACAGAAAACAAAGGTTTTAAATATTTTGTAATTTTTTATTAACAACATCCGATAAAATAGTTATATATCCATGGAAGGAATGTTTTCACCATTAAAAGTGATGGGGGCGGCATGCAATGGGTGCAATGTAAACCAAATTTGAAACAAATTTAGATATGTAAATAAAGATGTAGAAAGCTATGGGTTTTTTAGTTCTACATATCATTACTAGAATAACTACTAATCATGAAAACTATTGTCAGGGGAAATCATGAGCCGAGTTACTCCGTCAATAGTGGAAATGCTGAGGGTTAGGCGGGGGGGGGGGGAGGCTGCTGCGCGGATATCAGCATCCGCATCATCCTTTCATCATGTTCTCTCTGTGCCTGGGCGGAGCCTATTTCGCGCTCATGCCGCCTCTCCTCCACCTCGGCGGCGATCTTTAGGCGATTTTCTTCCATCTCCTGGAACCGAGTCGCCGCTTCCCTCTGACCCATCACAAATTGCGATATGAGGTTATCCATAAACCGTTCATTTCTTCCCACCCCTTTCCGTTTGCGTGTGGCTGAAATATAAAGAGGGCAACTGGATAACTTACTTAGCCTATCTTGTTACATGTCATGATGTTTGACAATATCATAACAACAATAATACAGTGTACACTTCCATTTCGAGGATGTTTGGCGGGATTCTACGTCAATAGTTGCCATCCTGTAAGCAGTTTTATGCGGTGGGACAGTTAAAGCGACATAGCATGAATATGGTCCAGTTATGTGATATGTTGTAATATGTATCTGTGAAGTGTATAAAAAAAACTAACGTATCGAGAATGTTACTAACGCAATGTATACAATGCACAGTCGGAGTAGTCTAACCAGTGTCGATAATAGTAGTTATATTGCCGTAAGCATTTATCATCCTACGAAAGAAAACGCCCTGTTGTTTGCCTTGTTACGTTACGTCACCATACAATGGTTAGATAACAATAACGATTACCTTGGCGTGCCACTTGCTGGGTCGGTTGCTGGGTCGGTTGCTGGGTTTGGCTGCCACCCACGACCTGTGGAAGGCGAGTCGGTGGCCGTAAGGAGGTTTCGGTCTCCACCTCCACCTCGAACTCCACCTCGACGTCGCCCACCTCCTGGCCTTCAACATCCGCGCCCACTATGACCTCATTAGGATCTTCAACTGTAACGTCCTCTGCAATAGAACATTCTGAATGATATACTTAACTTAAGCATGCTGTGGGGGCAACACATATATATGCAGGATTGAAAAAAGTACAGTGAATCTGGGAAACACATAACAACCAAGTGTCATCAGTTATGAACATTATATAAGGCTAGTAGAAAAATACATGGCCCAGAACTATGCACTGTCTCTGAAGTAATGTGGCTGGGAGAGAATTGTTTTACATTTTAGGAGTACTGGTATAAGATTACGAATTCACCCCGTACCTACAGTTCGAACTCAGTTCGCCACAATGTTGGAGCTTTTATCTAGAGGAGTATGTAAACACTCTCATTAATTATGTTTGGAACCAGCGCCAAGGGGCCACTAAAATAGAATATGGGATTCTCGTCACAGATGGGAAGTAATGCACCGAGCCTCCGAGGATGTTATACAACACGGGTGTTTACACATTACATGAGCGTTACAAATGAATAGAGTGTATTTCCCAATGTAGTTCCACTGAGTTGTCAACTCTCGTGCATACATATACGAGTAATGTGAAGGATAAGATCATTTACGTTACCATATTGTCACAACTACAAATTAATTGAGGACCCAGCCTCAAGTCAAGACTTGTCTTGAGGCAAGTGTGCATGTTACATGATTTAGGAATAACAACAAGAATTGCGGAAACCTTATGGAATGCAACCCTGTTTATCCTGTGACACCCTAAGCATAGCAGTATAAAGAAATCTTTACAGGGAATCAAGGTATATTTATCACTGACCAGATATGCCTTACATGTTACATATAAGAACATACATTGTTTTGGTGAACTCACGTATCAGCACATGTGTGAGCCTACTTTAAATTGTACAAACGTTATTTAAGCTTTGCTGTTACCTTGTTGGCTTCCCCTCACCGCTGTGTCAACGTAATTCAGTGGGGCGGCAGTCGGCCTTGTGCCCAAGATCTGATCTAATGCGTCGTAATACCGGAACGTATGCACATCCTGGCCACTGCGACTGAAAATGAGGAGGAACTGAATAAATACATTTTATAAATAAACATTGTGGACAGTTGTGTATAACATTATTTCAGGTAGTATTACATAATCCTCGTATAGGACAAGTGTCAGTAAGATATTGCATAACTTTGAGTTATTACGAATAAAATTACAGTCTTCCATTGCGCGCAGGGCCAAACTGAATGGCGTTATGTCTGTGTTGGTATGACTGAAGTTTTAAGCGAATGCGGGAATGATGATCTAGTGTAGTGACAACCAGTAGATTGCCATGCTACCCAAGTAATGTAATCAGACAAAATTACTACATCACAAGTTATTATGTACAAATCTCGTCCCCCACAATAGTGCAACCACTATAGGCGGAGTGAATTTTACAAAATTGTACTCATGTTTTTGTATACGCCTGGTCTTCACCGGTGTACTGCTTGAGCTAAGCTTTTTATTTTTGAGCGGCAGGAATTATCGTCTCGTTCAGGTCTATCGTCCCCACAAAGCCGGGCCAACTTGGCGGCGATTCGGCGGTAGATGTGTATGTTGCGCCCCGAGTGTTCCAATTCAGACTGAATTCTGTCGTCCCCCCATACCTCTATCAGCATCCTTATTTCCACATCGTCCCAGTTTTCACGCCGTGATTCGTGGGTAGACATGACGAAGATCTGAATGTTGTTCTGCTAAGACACTTTGCGACAAACCGGAAATCAACAAATCTATCTATCAGTGCGCATGTGTGTGACGTCCTTAATCCGCGTCATCTAAACCGCGACCGTCCACACATGCCACTTACGCCGATTTAACCTAAATCGCTTCATCTATACTACCTTGCGAGGTGGTTTACTTGCAGTGAACTAGATGAAGCGATTCACACATAAATCGCTTTAGCGTAGCGTCCACACGGCAAATGTGAGTCAAACTATACAAGTCGATTTAAATGAATCGCTTTAACTCGCCAGTGTGAACGGGGCTTTAGTTACAACCTCATTTGGTATCACAGTGAAGAAAGTGTGTGGCAGTGTGTGAAGAAGGTGTGGATCACAGCGTGATGCCTTCCTCCTCTGACACAACAGTCATGAGCCACTCCGGCAATGTCGCTAGCTGTCAAATCAGCTTAACTTTTTATCTCCGTGATATGATAGTGTTCTTATTCGCATGAAGGACGTTTCACGCGGATGTGACATTGACACTATAGTGACATTATGAACTGTCATAAGCCCTGTTTACACGGGCGATTTAAAACGCCTCATATAAAACGACTTGCCTAGATCGATTCACATTTGCCGTGTAAACGGGACGCTGTGGCGGTTTAGGGCTGAATCGATCCATATGAAACGCTTCATGTATACCAGGTCGCGAGGTGGTTTATGTGAAGCAATTCAGCTGGTTCCCGGGCGGCGACTAAACAAATAGCAGTACTCGCCGGCTACAGGCTCACTAAGGCTGCTGGTTCCCGGCGCCGACACACTTTCAAACTCGGTCTGTGTAAACACGCCACTACATCGCTTCATATAAATCGATTTGTCTAGATCGTTTTAAATTTGCCCGTGTAAACACAGCTTTAGGCCACGGTTTGTGGCGTTACGTGGTGTTAGTGGTGTTTTACATCACAAATATCAGAGTAATATTCAACGATACCCGTATGCAATTCCTGTTGATCTCCTTTGTGGGGTTAGGTGGCGTTAGGTGGCATTACGTGGCGTTATGTGAAGAAAGTGTAGAAAGCTCTTCATTACAACCTCGTTTGGTATCACAGTGAAGAAAGTGTAGAGGGAGTCCTACTTTTTTATCACCGTTATACGATAGTGTTCTTATTCGCATGTAAGGACGTTTCACGCGGATGTTACATTGACACTATAGTGACAGTATGAACTGTCTTAGGCCACGGTTTATGGCGTTATGTGGCGTTACCCCAGATAGCACACAGCCGACGGGCCGACGTCGGCTATTGGTCGCACCGTCGCCACCGACCTTCCACCGTCGGGCCGACGGCGGCGTTCCGACGTTAGGTTTCAATCCCTTTCCACTTTTGTGCCACCGTCGGGCCACCGTCGGGCCGACGGCAGTAGCCCGCCGCTGGTTTGGATTGATTTTTCACATTCGAGCCACTGTCGGTCCGACGGTGGTGGGCCGATGTTCCGTCGTTAGGTTTCAATCCTTTTCCACTTTTGAGCCACCGTCGGGCCACCGTCGGGCCGACGGCAGTAGCCCGCCGCTGGTTTGGATTGATTTTTCACATTCGAGCCACCGTCGGGCCACCGTCGGCCCGACGGTGGTGGGCCGCCATCGCCCACCACCGTCGGGCCGACGGTGTTGATACGCGCATGCACAGTTCGTTAAATATGTTTTCCAGCTCGAGTCACCATCGGCACACGTGCGATCGTTGAGCAGCATTCTTTTTCTACCAATAACTCCAGAAATCCCAGGAATTTAAAGGAATTATTTAACAGGTTTGTTTATTAATATGTTTACATTATTTTGTAAAAGTTTTGTAATTTAGTACGAAGTATTAATGGAATTATTCGTGTTAATACAATTTGAATTATCCGATACGGTTTGTTTACTTCGAATCACCACCGGAACTCGTGCGATCGTTGAGCAGCGTTCTTTTTCTACAAATAACTCCAAAAATCGGAGGAATTTTAAGGAATTATTTAACAGGTTTGTTTATTAATATGTTTAGATTATTTTGTAAAAGTTTTGTAATTTATTACGACGTATTAATGGAATTATTCGTGTTAATACGATTTGAATTATCCTGT
The DNA here is from genome assembly GCA_030323885.1 of Branchipolynoe longqiensis. Classification (NCBI taxonomy): domain Eukaryota; kingdom Metazoa; phylum Annelida; class Polychaeta; order Phyllodocida; family Polynoidae; genus Branchipolynoe; species Branchipolynoe longqiensis. Next base: position 69,619,179 of record CM059186.1, on the reverse strand, counting down.
ACGAATGTTGACGAAGAACCGCCATCTTTTTTTTTTTTTTTTTTTTGGTAAAGTATTCATCTGAACATGACATTTGTCAGCGCCGGGGCACTGGTCTTCCGGCCATCTTACTATTAGAATAAGTTTGATCAGTGCTGTATTAGTTACAGCACCGATCCTGTAGAATTAAGGGAGTGGCTCCTGCTGTATAATGTACAGCAATAGTCACTGTAGTTCATGCAAAAATGAGGAGCAGCACCGAGTAGAAGGTGTATACTCGGGGCAACTCAAATAATTGTTGTGGGTTACATTTTTTCTCTTATAAAACAAGTTAAGTTCAGAGTTGACAAGACATTTTGTCTGTCTCATATAATGTTCGATGTGTTTAAACAGATTGATAGTTGTGTAGGATGTTCGGTGTGTTGATGGTTTGTTCATGATGGTTAAGGGTGGTGGCAGGGGAGGGGGGCCCATTGGGGTGGGTGGTACGGGGGAAAAACCCACCGGAGAGCAAGCGAGGATCCGGGGTGGCAGCAGCTCAGGGCTTTGCTAGTAATTACTGCAGTAGTCATTTAAGGGCCTGAATAACCAGGTGGGCTCTATATGCATTTTTGAAGGCAAGTATTGTTTGCGTTTCTCTGACTCTGATAGGGAGGTCATTCCACATGACACTACCTTTGTAGATTGGTGCTCCGATATATTTATTTGTTGAAGGGTGTGGTACATTGAGCAGAGTGGAGGCTCCTCTTCTTGTTATTCTATTTGTGCGGTCAATGAATTTTTCGTCTTTTGCGCGTTTGTGCATTAGTGCCATCAGGTGTAGGTCCCTTCGTTCTGAGAGAGTATCCAATTTTGCTTTCTTGTGCAGTTCAGCCACACTGAGTGTCTTGCCTTGGTAAACTGTTCTCAGTGCTCGGTTCTGAATTCTTTGCAGTTTGATCTTTTGTTGTTTTGTTAAGAGCTCATATATGATGTCATTGTAATCTATAACAGGCAATATTGTAGTCTTGTACAGGAGTAGTGCAGTGTTTTCACTTATGAATTTCCTTAATTTCCTAAAAGTTGTCAGTTTTAGTGCCAGCGTTTGATTCAGTCTCGCCATTTGTCGATTCCCATTTAGAGTGGAGTCAAGAGTTGTGCCCAGGTATTTGTAGGAGTCCACTTCACGAAGTAAGGTTCCACCCATATGTAGTTGGATTTGAGGGGCTCTTGATTTTCTCATTTTCGTCCCATAGATCACATACTCTGTCTTGGCACTATTTACTGTTAGTTTATTTTCATAGCACCATGTATTCACCTTATCTAACACCATGTCTGTCTGGGCTGCCGCTGCCATAATATCTCTATTGTGTACTGTGAGTGCTGCATCATCAGCAAATAATGTAAATGTTGCTCTATCAGATACTAGTGGTAGGTCATTAATAAAGATTAGGAATAGCAGGGGTCCTAGGGTGGAGCCCTGTGGCACACCGGTCTTGACCCTGCGGGTGGTGGACTCATTGTTGTTTAGTTTTGTGCACTGCATCCTGTTCTTGAGGTAATTTGTGAAGAACTGATGTGCTTTGTTCCCTAATCCAGCTCTTACTACTTTCTGCATCAGGATCTCGTGTTTTTTCCGAGAAGACACTGTCAGTATAGTGTCAATACGTACAGTTACAAAATATTAGTTTTATTCAAAATTAATAGATATCAAGAACCCTAGCCTTATAAATTTAATATAATCTTTTTGGTAACGATGTTGTCTATATGTGTACCAAGCGATTTGTTTCTACGTGGTGTGGTTGTAGAGATATTTCACTTTTTCTGTATTTAATTAAGCACTACCCCTAACCCTAACCCATACAGAAAAAGGAAAATATCTCTGCAACCACACCACGTAGAAACATATATAGACAATATCGTTACCAAAAAGATTATATTAAATTTATAAGGTTAGGGTTCTCGATTTCTATTAATTTTGAATAAAACTAATATTTTTGCACCTGTACGTATTGACACTATAGTGACAGTGTCTTGTTTTCAATGCTGGCCTTCGGGCGTTTGTCGCCATCGGGCCGACGGCGGGAGGTTGGACAAAACAATGTCGGCCCGACGGCGGTTTCCACCGTCGGGCCGACGTTGTTTTGTCGCCGTCGGCTCGTCGGCGGTTCCCGCCGTCGGCGCGACGGCGGCAGCCGCCGTCAAGCTGACGGCGGGAGGTTGGACAAAACAACGTCGGCCCGACGGCGGTTTCCACCGTTGGACCGACGGAGCGGTCGCCGTCGGGCCGACGGCTGTGTGCTATGTGGGACGTGGCGTTACGTGAAGAAAGTGTGGAGGCAGTCCTAATGTTAAAACCCACTTCAAGTGCTGGTAGCTCTCGGACTCGGTGGGTATAAATGCGATGCGATGTTCAGATGAAGATGTAAACAACGTCATTTCTGATTTAATCCTTGGAAAGAAGAAAATAATCCGTCCGCAAAAAGCTCTCCTCTTTGAAGAAAGTGTGGAGGCAGTCCGTGTCGATCGGGAGCAGGAGTAGAAATGCGGAGTGGAGGGGGGGTTTGAGTTTGAATCTTGGGCGCGTGACCACGTTTTTGGCGGGAAGGCTGCAGCCGGGTCTCTAAGGCTTGTGTGGTAGTTCGGGTTTTTTTTTTTCTTTTTTTTTTTCCACAAGGTGGCTCCACCATACCGTGTGTGGTGACAGCTTTAGTCCGCGGGTTGTTGGCAGATGGCTCCAATGATGCTCAAGTTAGCCGAACGGTGAGGTACCCGCACCTCCACCCGAAATTACCCATGTTATGAATAACATGCACAATGCTGAATGGTGAAAATATGTAATAAAATTTATTATTCCAAATTAAAGAAAACACATCCACTCTCCAGGCTTCTGGCTCTGGATGCCACAATGCATATTTGGGTACCTTTTTGTTGTTGCGTGATGCAAATAAGTCTATTTCTGGATTACCCCATTTATCACAAATGTGGTTGAAAATATTCTGATTTAGTGACCATTCTAGATGGTCGTGGAAATGTCGAATTTTCCTGTCAGCCAAAGTGTTTTGACTGCCTGGAATATGGAATATAGCCATATGTTCTCTTCCTCTGCCCAATCCCAAATTAGTTCCCATCGTTCCAGTCAAACGTCTGCCTCTGGCCCATTCCCCTGGCCTAATACCCATAGTTGGTTCCGAACCGACCTCTTCGTTGTCCGGTTTGATGGCTGCGAAAATCCTGCATCATTTTCTTGAAGTGGGTAGAATTTGCATCTGCTGCCATCTTTTTGTCCACCTCCATGTGTTTGCCACACTTGGACCCCGTATCCACTTGTTTGAACAAGTATTGCAGCTGGCCACCGAACATCTTGGTTTTGTCAAGTGGCTTGCCTTTAACGGCCTTGGGGGGAAGGAATAGCGTTTACTCCTTCCCGTCATTGTCCAAGACCTTCTTGAGAGCCATCGCCTTTCCTGTATCGGCTCAGACGGCCTTGATGACGTTTTCAAACCATCTGTATGAGAGGAAATTGCTGGTCGCTGTCAGCAGCGCAGTTCCCCCATCCATTTCCTCACAAAGCGAGGAGAACTTGTTCTCTGTCATCATTCTATTCGCAATCGGTGGAATAGCTGACAGAGCTGCTAGTACACCCTTGTGTACCATGTGCAACACTCCCTCAAACTTTTTGCGGTCCTCATTGAGTTTCACGTTGGCGTCCATCTGTTTGATGGTCGATTCCGGGATGCCTTTAATCCCCGTGAACCTCTCCGCCAGCTTCATAATCACTGTGAAAGTATGACGTCTGAACACTTTGACTTCTGGATACTGAATGCTTTATTAACTGTCCAGGGTCCTGAACTGCCAGCACCCTTTGTCTATGACATCATCTCATTTACATATCCTTTGTTCTCCACACCTGCCTGGATGTCTTTTATGCATATATTACATCCCCCCTCAAAGTATTTCTGAGACATGCAATGTCTCAAAATCCTCATCGTCACAACAAGTTTACGTGTTAAAAAATACAATGCAGTACAATAGTACAAGAAAATATCACGTCTACTTAGCTTCAACCACAGGTTTAGCAATGTCCAAGTGTACCCTGTCACTGATGTCCTTTGAGATATCCGGCTGCTTAGCCTCCTATACGACACAGTGTCCAGCTTGACATAATAACAATATACGACTCAGGAAGCAATAAGACTTAAACTAACATGCACATGTGTGATTACAGTTTGCAACTGACTAACTTATAGGTCTAGTCTGTCCGGCGGTCTAATCACCCGACCTGACCTAGTTAGATTAGCTGCGTTGTTTACATTTTAATGCGCTGTCGGCACACTTTGTACCTGCCCAACTAGCTTTGGCTGTATCCCTTCTCGAGCCCTTATAACTTGAACCCTGTTCCTGTACAATATATTCCCTGACTCGTTTAAAATTTGATATTCTCTTCCCGACACTCCTGTACGACCCAAAATTACCCCTTTCTTCCATTCCCCTGCATGGTTCTTGTATTTTACGCTATCATCAGTTTTCAGTGGTTTGTGCGCTTTGCCACATTTCTTGTCAAAAACTTTTCTGACTTTGTTGGTGTTTTGCCGTTTGTGTCCTCTTATTATCTTCCGCCATTGACAACCTCCCCCTCAGCCTTCTGCTCATGAGCAGCTGAGCCGGAGATGCATTCAGCACGGGCAATGGAGTATATCTCTAATTAAGCAATGCTAGCTGAAAGTCTGTCTTCGTGTCTAAGCATTTCTTTAACATGTTTTTGATTGTCTGCACAAATCTTTCAACTTGGCTGTTGCTTCGGGGGTACTGCGGACTCGAATATGTGGCTGTAAACCCATAGTGTTGTGCAAATTCTTTGTATTCGTGGCTCTTAAACTGCAGATTGTTGTCCGAAATAACCTGGCTCGGCACACTTTGTACCTGCCCAACTAGCTCGGGGTGTATCCCTTCTCGAGCCCTTATAACTCGATAACTGTGACAGATGCCGTATCCTTCAACAAAGTTACCTCAGGATGTTTAGTGTAATAACCTACCGTTATCAGGTAATTCTCATGATTTATTTCAAATAAATCCGCCCCTATTTTTTCGTAAGGTTGAAATGCTATTGGGTGGTTTATCAAGGGTTTGTTGTGCAAATTTTTACAGTTATTCTAGCATGTGTCACACCAACTGACTTTTTCCTCAATTTGTTTATTTATGTTAGGCCAGAACATGCAGTCACATGCTAACTGCTTGGACTTAGTGATCCCCAAGTGCATCTCATGCAACGCTTCAAACATTTCACCGCGGAGCCTTGGAGGTACCACAACTCGATTGCCTTTCATAACTAAGTTGTTTTCTACCGTTAGCTTGTCTTTGTATGGAATGTACTGTCTCAGACATGGAGGTGTTTGTATGCGTCTAGTGTTCCAACCACTTTCAATATGTGTTATCAACATGGACATGGATACATCATTTTCATACTCTCTGACAATTTTACTTAGCAGACTGGACGATTGCAAGTCCACTGCAGCGATGCCCGAGTGTGTCGTCAAATAGGTCATCGTGACCTACATTGGCACTGTATGCTCAGGACGTGTCTGCAAAGAACATTAGAGAACCCTTAACATGACACAATTGGAAGTTGTAATTCTGCAATCACATTCGCATTCTTTGCATGCACGCCGACAGTTTATGTATCGGTTTTTGCATTGTCACCACCAACGGTTATTGGTCCGTTTGAATTTGAACTTCCTTGCCAAAGATATAGTCATGAAACCTCTGGCAGCCGAAACATATGGTGAGCATTTCTTTTTCGATAGTGGCATACCCACACTGCGCTGAGTCGAGCGCACGAGATACAAGTGCGATTGACTTGTTTTACTGCATTAACACAGCCCCTAGACCTGACTGACAAGCGTCTACCTGAATAACAGTGGGTTTCTCAACATTATAGTACACTAATACAGGAGCAGATCTCAACTTCTCTTTGAGTTTGTCATACACAACTTGTTGTTCACTTTGCCAGTGCCACGCGACATCCTTAGCAAGGAGCATGCGCAGTAGTTTAGCGATCTCGGACACGTTTGGTTTGAACTTGTGCACATATCCAACCATTCCAAGAACCTCTGCACGCCTTGTTTGTCACATGTCTGGCATGTCTACGATCGCTTGTATTCTGTCTGGATCTGGCTTCAGCCTTGTTGGGTAAGTTGATGACCTACATACTTTACTGTAGTTTTGCATATCAATGATTTTGACTCGTTTAACTTAAGATTTACCGACCTAGCTCGGTCCAACACTGCTTTCAGTCTGTCATTGTGTTCCTCCATGGTTGACCCAAATACCAAAATGTCGTCCGTGACTATACTGATACCGGGTAGATCGCCCATGACACGGTGCATTTCCTGAATAAAAGTGTCACCGGCTGTTTTGATGCCAAAAGGCAGACGGATGTACCTGTAACGGCCCCATGGAGTGTTAAACTTTCATAGTCTAATTCTATCTGCCAATGCCCTGTCATAGCATCCAAAACTGAGAAATACTGTGCGTTTGCTGTCTTAGCGATAATTTCGTCAATAGTTTTGGTCGGGAATGGCCCTCTTTTGATAGCTTTGTTTAACTTAGTCGGATCCAGACAGATCCTTATCTTATTCGTTTTTTTTACGATTGTTATGGAATTAACCTACTCAGTAGGTTCATCTTGCTCAACAATTACACCCATTTTGACCATACGATTAATTTCGTCGTGTACTTTGTTTTGAATGGATCCTCCTTGGTGGGTCGACAACAGGTTGTACAGATTTATCAATATGAATGACAGCATTTGATTTTATGAGACCTAAACCTTGAAAAACGTCTTTGTATTTGCTTACCAGATCTTCGGCTCGCGAGCTGTGGTTGTCGCTCGGGGTGGAAATGTTTGTCGGCATGCTAGAGTGCACCTCGTCGACACGCGCCAACAAGTTCAACACAACACAAGCTTGTTTACCCAAGATGGGCTGGCAGTTCCACACCACTTGGAACCTGAAGTCTCTGCCGTCGATACCGATCACTCCCTCACAGTCGGGAGTGATCCGATGCCCCGAAAAAGTCAGAAGCGAACAGCGGGTGTTCATCAGCTGGCCCGGCACTACACTGTCGAAGATGTTCCTCGGAAGAATGTTCGCCTCCGATCCTGTGTCGAGCTTGAACTTGACTGGATGACCGTTCACTTGGACGGTCGCATACCAGAGTTCAGCATCACGTTCGGTGCTGCGGTCGATGGCACTGACAAACAGATCCATCATCAACACATTGACTTCCGCCGGATCCGGGTCTTGCTCAGCGTTGTGAGGGTCAGGTTCTTCCACGGTCACTCATTGACTGCCCAGTTTGCTCCAGCAAACTTTCCCGACCTTCTTGCAGGCAATGCACGTCTTGCCTCTGGCTGGGCAGACTCCCCGGCAGTGTTCGTAGCCACAGTTTTGACATTGGATCTTGCATTTGACTGCACCGGCGCCGCCAGCTTTCCAAGATGGCGACTTCCAAGATGGCGGCCCAGATGGACGAACTACGTGCAGTAGCATACCTATTCAGAAAATTGATTTCCTTAACTTCTACGTCTGATTTCTTGTCCTCCAACTGATCAGAACTGAACTCACTGAGCTCGCGCATGTTTATGCACTTTTCCAACGTAAGATCGGCTGTCTGAAGCATTTTGTTTCTCAAATTAGTGTTCTTAATGCCAGCCACCAACCGATCGACCAAAAGCGATTCCTCCACCGGCCCATACTCGCAATCTTTCACTCTGTCTCTCAATGCTGTAATATACATGGACATGTTCTCCGTAGCTTGGTTATGCGAATTAAAACGGTAACGTGTTATTATTAAGTTAGATTTACCGGTACAGTATGCTTGAACCGCGTCGGTAAGAGGTCCGATCTTGTCTCGCTCAGCGAGCACGATGGACATGTTGGCGAAGACCTTTTGAGCTTCTTGGCCCGCGACGTGAAAAAAGATACAGCATTGCACCCATTCTGTCTTCGTTACGACTCCTGCAGCTGTGGCATATATGTCATATGGTCTGATCCATGTTTTCCAGTTCGAACGTGCGTTGTTGCAGAGGATGAGCTGTCCTGGTGGCCTGAGATCCGGCAGTGTGTTAGCGGGCGGCATCGTCCTTATCTGACACCATGTGAAAGTACAACGTCTGAACACTTGGACTTCTGAATACTGAATGCTTTATTCACCATCCATGGTCCTGAACCGCTGGCACCCTTTGTCTATGATGTCATCTCATTTACATATCCTTTGTTCTCCACACATGCCTGGATGTCTTGTATGCATATAATACAATCACCTTCTTAGTTTTCTTCACCAGCAACTTCGTTTTGGGCACTCTGGTTAGGTTATGCCCTTCGGACGACTGCCTTTTTCTTGTGGTTGTGCTTGCACTTACCAGCAGGCACCACCACCTCTTCCTGGGCCTCTTCATCAGAAGAGTCCTGAGCGTCGGAAAAATCCTCCCAATTGGAGTCTTCTGAAACAATCACCTGCTTCCTCCTAGCAGTGTGTGGCTTAGATCAACTCCTCCAACTTGAGCTGTACCAGACGCGCGACCCGTTCATCTAGGTCAACTGGGCCGGGCTCCGAGCCCCCTGCCTCCCCAGAATCCCTTTGTTCTGGTGACCTTTGTACTCGTAATGGTGGTGACGGGTCTTCGTCTTCGCTAACCCCTCAAGGTGCGTCAGCCTTACTCCTCTTCGTAGCCATCGCTGGGAGTCTGTAAGAAACCCAAAACCAAAAGGTTAGGTATCCTTCGAGGTGCACATGACACAAGCAAACAATAAATTATTATACCAAATGTGTCCAGTGATGTGGCTAACACAGGCATGTGGCTAATTTACAGTCGTAGGTAAATGGTATGGACAACCAACCGAAACCAAACGAGGGGTAGGGACCAGTGTAGTGGTACCCTCCCACACTCTCTGTTCAATAAACTTCTCCAACCTCTGGCTTTTTTGGCCACAAGTTGGAGAAAATACTACGGAACTCGGAGGTACGTCTAATCAACAAATTGGGGAATTCAAAGAAACCCAGAATAAATCCTAGTGATGTAAATGGCTCCTGCCAAACATCTCTCCATTCGGCAACGAGCAGCATTATAAAGAAACAATAGCTGCATTGTTCTGCTGATGTTACGACACATAGTAATTAAACCGTAAATCAGTGAATTCTTCATGAAAAGTTTTAAAACTATGTGAATGCTAACATGAACTACGCCAACTTATCCAGTCAAAATAATACTAACCTGGTTGGTTTAGTAGTTACTGTAGAAAAACTGCCAGAGCTACTCAACAAACGTCCTCCAGTTGTGAGTAGATTATGCTAATTGCTGGACCTGGATGTGCTTCCTTCTCGCTTCACTATGAGTAGCCAGAGGGTAGTACGAGTAGCCAGAGGGTAGTAAAATAAGTATATAAGGTGATAAACTAACTGATTTACTGTCCACTACAATCTCAATTCTCATGGATACTCCTTTAGATTACAAAATGGTAAGAAAGATAATTGTGCATGTCATCCAATAACATGGGTAATTCACGAAATAGATACGCCTTGTCATTACACTGGGAACAAAAATTTATGTAGCTTAAGCAAGTAACCCCAATGTCATTCTTGTTGCAAGTATAATTTAAACAAATACTGTATCTAGGATAACCCACCTGATTTCCTATGTATAACATGCTCTGAGCTCACTCGTCATCGAGCCTTCATTACAAGTAAGTATCCTAAGTGATCTAAAAAAATTGTTTTGAATATTTTTAGGTTGTTACTTAATTGAAACTACCCAAAGCTAAAAAGATAACATTTTTCATGGCCCTAAAGATTTTAAGTAACCACCCTATCGGACTTCTAATGTTTTTTTCTAATGTTTTTTCATGCAAATCCAAGGCCTGTAGAATGAGAATAAAAAGATCCCAGGGTATGAGGTAGTTAGTTACATTTCATAGATCTTCAAAAATGCTAAAAATAACAATTTCCTCAATTTCACCAATTTCCAAGTTTCGCTTTGGACCACCCTTGGGGATGGCCTTGTGGAAAATATTGGCACCCCTATTAAAATATTTAGATTTTTCTCTGACCTATTGATGAGTATTAGCACCTCTATATTTTTTCAGGACAACATATGCTTGAGAAAAGCTTAAAGAAATAGGTTTTAAATGCTCCGGAGCTCAATTTGGTAAGTGATAAAATGAGGAGGTAAAAAGCTGATCTGTAGGCCACTACTTTTGGTTTTTATTGACGCTTGCTTGCGTGAGTTTACTGCGGTGACAGTGACTGTCGCCCACTTGCCGTTTTAGCACTCTATTATTACGAATAGCCAACATTTACTTTGTCTCACATTCGCGCATTCATGACGTCGTGCATTGCTAAGAATCATGACAAACTTATTTTGTAAAAAATACAAGATCTTTATTTTCATGTAAAAATCTAAATTATGCATTATTTGGTTTAGAAATGGTGATTAATTGAAGTTTAAATTCAAATTAAAACTTGAAACTATAGCCTGTAGTATAGGTTACAATATGATACCATTGGCATAATGATGCTAGCTCTGGTCAAAGTGTGCCGGAGGTGTGAAGAAGTAGTGTATAATTCACTAAGGGCGGAGACAAGAGTACCATACAGTGGTCTTTATTTTTCGTTATGAGGTAGTTACAGTCTTGGTTCAGGTGTCGATGATATGTACCAGATTCGAGCCCTTAATCCTTCCCGTTCCTCTTTATTTTTTTAGGTGTGGGTGGTTAGGTGGTGGAGTTTTCCGGTCAGCACCTGGAGTGGTTGTGTGGCCGTGGAGGTGGTTTGGATTTGAACCTGGTCACCTGTGGGCCGGGGGAGGGGTACGGGTGATCTTGCTGGAGGGGTGGGGTCGGGTTAGGTCATTGGGCTGGTCCCTGCCTCTGCCCCGCGAATTAGCCATGTTACGTTAACATGCATAATGCTTAAGTTAGTTGAAACAAAAAGTGATTTTCTAGATAAATGGGGTTGACAAAGCATTGGTTTTCTTTAGCTTAGCAAAATCATATTCTAATCTGAGTGGTACTATTAGAAAGAAGAAATATAAAGCTTTATTTTGATTTAGTTTTGATTTGAATTGATTAACAAAACAGGAGACAGACGCTCAACTCATTCGGCCACCCCATCTGGTCCCGTACATGACAACTCACCATGATATCCTTGGAGAAGCCAACAATGACCCATCCATCAGTGCTAACGGACATCCAGAGAGAGACTATGGTCTTCTTCCACGTGATGAGCACAGTGCAGGTATCGCCTATGCAGTCAGTCAGGTCCTTGTAGCACTCCTTAGTTGTACCACATCCCACCACATTAATGGGCGAAGATCTGAAGACACATAAGCTCTCCAGCTGTACAGGGAATAATAGGAATAATAATAATTATCAATATCATTAAAAATGTGTTGTCATTAATGGCAATAGTACTAATCAAGTTACTTCTTTGTTGGAGTTGGGGACTGTAATCTAATATTCCAACCCGTCACACTCAACCAGGAATCAAACTATTTTCCACATGTGTAGCATGTGCTCTACCAATTTGGCTAGGAGTCCCCACCAAAAATACCAACTCACTGAATATCAACAAACTACATTTTGTCAGTCTGAGGAATGGGGCTACAGGAGTAACTGAGTGACTGACAGTGCAGATGACATATACAATAGCCCAGGCTCTTCGCACGGTAGTTTTGCGGCTAATTGATGAATGGATATTTGCATGGCAGCCATGGAGATTTATGTAAGATAAAGGGAGTAGGTACAGGTGGGTCACTCTCCTGAAAACTGGTCAGCATGGGATAGGATTTTAAAGCATCAATAAAAAAACATACTACATATTTTTCCCTTATACTTTTCATATAAATAAAATAAAATAAAATTTAAATTTAAAATTTAAAAGAATGGCGGGAAACGACCAAAACCCCGAATATGTCGCAAAATTTTTTATTCACTAGACTAATCTTACCTAGTACAGGGTACTAAAATCAAACAAAACAAGGAGGATCAACCTCAAAATAGTGTGTCAGCCTTTAGAAATGACGGGAAAAGGCGAAAACACATCTACTGAGGTGGAAGCCAAGGATTGCCAGGATAATGGAGGCCAACAACTAGTCAAGGAAGACATAATAAAGCTGGTAATTCAAACAGTAAAGGAGGAACTGGAAAAGGCAAACAAAAAATGTGTGGACGAAAATAATGGCACAAACAACACGGAAATTGTCTACAGAAACAACAAAACTAAGGGAAATGACTGCAAAACCAAACTAGAAGCATTACAAGTAGCATATGACACGCTACAGATAGAATGTGCATGGTACAAGGCAGAATACGAAAAAACCCAGAAAAAACAGACCAATGAAAATGTAAGCAAAAATGCCAACACCAGGACAATGCCCACGGATAAAAAGAAGCCTCAAACGGAAGCGATCCAAAATCAGGCAATCAAACCAAAAACTGGGGAAAAAAAACTCAGTGTCATAGTCCACGGCATTCCCGAAAAAGAAAATGAAAGCATTCAGGAAACAATCACTGACATGCTAAAAGAAGCGGACTGTGACTTTGGCTGGACAGTAGTGACTAAGGCCTTCCGTCTAGGAAAAAAACCCAAAAAAGAAACAACACCAAAAAAACACCCTGGCAATACTGAGCAGGCTGAAAAAAAAAGCCAAGGTGGGGAAACAAAAGAACAAGAAATCCAGGCCACAGAGAAAGTCCAAACCAGGCCGAGGAGTATAAAAATCCAGCTGGAGAAAGAGTCGCAAAAAAAAGAACTCTTCCAGAAGAAAAAAACACTCCAGGCCAAAAAAGACTACAACAAAGTCACAATAAGACCAGTAAGGACAGAAACGGAAATGCTGAGTGAAAAAACAGACTGGGGAAGCAATACAAACAGATTCTGGAAGAATGTAGACCTATTATTCCCCAAAAATAACAAAGAAGAGCACACAACCTTCCAAGATAACGAAGGGACAATACTCTCAGACAAAGATGCAGCAAACAAACTGAACACGCACTTTGCCACAATAGGACAAACGCTGTCAGGAAAATTTAAAAAAAGGTGGGAAAATAGATCAGGAACTGTGCAGAATGAAATCCCCACCTGCAAAACAGATATAATAGAAGTAAAAAAACTAATAAATGACATAGACACAAATAAACCAAGTGGAATAGACGAAATACCAACCAAAATGCTGAAAGAGGCACTCCAAGCCATCCCAGCCACTATAGTCGACCTATTCAACATCTCCTTTGAACAGGGGCATTTTATCTCAGCCTGGAAAATGGCAACCATTACCCCTATCCACAAAAGTGGAGACAAACAAAACATGGGAAACTACAGGCCAATATCGATTCTTCAAACCCCAGGCAAGCTCATTGAAAAAGTGTTACATAGACACATAAATGAACACCTGGAAAAAAACAATATACTAAACGAAAGACAAGGAGGTTTCAGGAAACTGCACTCCACATCTAAAACAATAGCTAACCTAACAAATGACATATTGGCGTCAATGAACCAAAAACAATTAGTTGGAGCAGCCTTCATTGACTTCAGCAAAGCATTCGATACAGTAGACCATAACATACTATTGGAAAAACTAGAATCCATGGGCATAAAATCCAACACTATGGACTGGATAAAATGCTACCTGAAAGACAGGCAACAGAGAACAAAAATAAACAATACACTATCAGACAACCAACCTGTCACATGTGGTGTACCCCAAGGGTCAGTGCTAGGGCCACTGCTCTTTATAATCTACATAAACGATCTTGAAAAATGGTTACAAACCGAATGCCTCCAACTATATGCAGATGACACAGTCATATATGCAAACGGCACCACAGAAGAGGAGGTAATAACTAAACTAAACAAGCTCCTACTAAAACTGGATGAGTGGTGTGAGTCCAACAAAATAACCATCAACACAAGCAAGTCAAAAACAGTTCTCTTCTCGCATAAACAAATGCCAGAAAGAAAACTACACTGTAAGCTAGGAAGCCAAACACTAGAAAATGTAGACCATTACAAATACCTAGGCCTTGAGTTGGACAGCCAACTAAACTACAACCTATGTATAAACAAAATTGTCCAAAAGGTAAACCACAAACTGTGGCTATTTGCAAAGCTAAGAGACTACATGACACAAGAAATGTCAATAAAAATCTTCAAGGGCATGGTGCTACCCTATTTTGACTATGGAGATGTAAACTACATGGGTGCAAAGAAAGAACTTCTAAAAAAACTGCAAACACTACAGAACAGAGCCCTGAAAATCTGCCTCAGAGTAGACAAGCTGCACCCCACCTATGACATACACAAAAGAACCAAAGTAAAATTGCTAGAAAATAGGAGAATAATTCATCTGAAAACATTAGCATACAGCTATAGTCAAGACAATAAACTCCTAACAAAACCACAAAGGGCAACTAGAGCAAATAATGCGCCACTACTAAAGCAGACCAGAAGCCAAATAAAAGCTCACGAGAGAAGCACGCTAGAAATGGCTGCCAAGGTGTGGAATGCCCAAACAGTAAAGGAACGACAAATTCCTGACCTAAAAACATACAAAAAATATCTGTGCAAAATAAGGCTAGGAACCCCCAACTAAGCTGCACCGCAAAGGGGCAGGTGATACATGTCACGGCCCACCAGCGAGACGCCCAATGGAAGGTAACCATACCAAAAGCACCCAGATAACACACCTCACAGCTGCGTACAAGCCTATGATATGTAAATAGGAGTAGGCTAGTCTAGAAATAAGAGTAGAAAAAATAAAGCACATATATGCCAAGAAAATCCAAAAAAATTAACATAGACTACTATAGTACTAACCAGACCAACCAACTATCTATCTGCTACTGAAATACAGGCAATCAAATACCTTATCAGCAGCTACTGTGTGATAAGACAACACCAACACTACAGCTGGCCAGCATTGAAAACAAGCCTGAATACCCAGGCTTATATGCTATGGACAGTATAAATACAGCCTCAATAAAAAAAAAAATAAAAAAAATATTCATGTTCAGATTTGATGTAAGAAATAAGGGAAATAAGGGAAATAAAATAAACTGCATGCAACTTTGGTCATTAGTTATGAAGTGTTTCTATACAAAAAGAAAACATTTCACAGTCAGCCATTTGTAACATGACATATATGGGACATGGGTGGACCCTTACTAACAACTTGTATTGCATTAATATATCAAACAAAACAGTTCCCAAATCAAAGGGAAGTATTTATTAACATGTGTGCATGCGTAAATTTAAAAAGAATTGATTTGATGTCTTCAGAAATAAGATTGCAAATTTCCGTCACAGTCTGAGCAACACATGTGATACTGCCATATGACATCATTATTTTGTATCTCATCAATTTATATTTTACATAGATGTAAGGGGCAGATTTCCAGCTTTCATTTGCAACAACAAAATGTTGGCATCCTAGCCAACCGCTTCCAAGTGCTGCTGACCATTATGCAGCACCACCCCTCCACCGTGAAGGTCATCGTCAACGCGTGCATGGTTCTGCAGAACCTCATGAGGATGCGCGACCCAGCCCTACAGAACCTGCAGCTTGATAATCCCGAGACTGGCACCAACAACTTTGTCCCAGGAGTGTGGCGAGAGGGCCCAAACCTGCCAGACATTGACATTCCAACTAACCCCAACACCGCGTCCAAGCTAGGAAAGGAGCTGTGCAATCTACTTAAAGACTGGGTGGTCTCGCCCGCCAGAGCAGTGTCTGACAAACATTGTATTTGTATGTATGCACTGTGTATGTGTACTGTTATGATCTATTTTTGAAAACTGATGTGCTTTTCTTTACACTGTCCATTTATCGCTTATTTACATGTCAATTATGTTGTGACATGTCTACTGTTATATGAGATGGTAATATCAAAGACCCTATAATACTGAGACGGCTCACTCAGCCTGTACTGTGTAATCAAAATGATCAAACCCACCACTTGGTGCGCTGGCTGTTCTCTTGGTTAAACAGGTGCTATATTATATGTATAAATGTATATATGAATGTGAAAGACATGTGATGATGGTGATGATGATGATGATCTGTATTTGTTCATAGCAATTTCATATTGATGTGTATTCATACTTACCTATCTCATGTATAATATAATTGTATGTGTTTACATGTGAAACACCAACCAGCAGCCGGGCTGATCAAACCCACCACAAGGTGGCACTGCAAAATTTACATTACCATGGGAGAGATAGGGAGTGAGCCGTCTTAGTATTATAGCGTCTTTGGTAATATGTTTATGTCTATTAAAATAAACGATATCATATTTTAGATATCGAAACCCAATTTACATGTCTGTTATATTCTTTCGTTAATGTATTTGTAATGAATTTGCTCTCTTTTTAAATTAATTACACTTTTACAAGGATAAAAGATTATGTACTTACACTTTTGCAGGGCTCTGGCCGGTGACAGACGAGGGACCGCAGGAAACCGAACTTCCGCATGATCCACTCCTCCCTCTCAGTCAGGACAGCCGCTCCGTCCCCGCTCTTTTTCGTGCAGCCGCATGTTGGTATCCCGAAGTGACTTGAACCACTTCTGGAGATGGACCGCTGTCATCCCCAGAAGCTTCGCCTGGTCCTCCCACATATTTCCCCTTCATGTCAGTGCGGCGGTAGTCGGTCAGCTTGACGTTCCAGATGACTGGGTTTTCATCGATGAATTCCAGCATCTGCCCCTCCTTGAAGACCGACAGAGAATTGTCGCTCTTCTTTGCCCTCTGTCTCTTTGCAGAGGACAGGACAGAGGTGCTGGTGGAGGCTGAGGCGGAGGCGTTGGAGGTGGAGGCGGCGGATGACGCCCATGAGCTGCCCCAAGAAGCAGGAGATGGAGAGCTGGAGCGGGGGCGCCACTGGCACGTCTGCGTCTCCACTTCCATCTCCAGCTCTTCCAATGGAGAGGGGTGTTGTAGAGAGTGGTGTTCTGGAGAGTGGTGTTCAGGAGAGTGGTGAGGTGAGGAGGCAGGTGAGGAGGCTGGTGATGGTGAGCATATCAAAGTATGCTTCTTCCTGCCTCTCCCACGGCCTAGTCCTCCTCCAGTGGTGACAGCAGCCCTGGAGCCTGGTGTAGTAGCAGCAGCAGCAGTAGCAGTAGCACTGGTGTTCCTCTTAGCAGGCATGGTGGTAGAGTGAGGGGAGAGCTGCTGCTCCAGGGTATTTATACCCAGGCGGCCACCCACCCCCGACCTCGGAGAGATACCATAGGCTTTGCATACGCTACTCATACACTACTCATACGCTTCGCATACGCTCATATGCTAGGCATACATCGCTCATACGTTTCGCATATGCTCACCCTGCCACTCATAACTGTCAAAACAACTCAATTTACGCCGCACATACGTCGGGTCATGCTTCGTATACGTTACGCACATGTTACGCATACGCTCCAAAAGATACGCCAGTGCACAAAGGTCATCCCGCAATGTTTTTCAAATTTTATCGGTACGTTTTATATAAGCCGCCGCCATACGCCATAATGTGACAGCCCCCTAACCAAATTCATTTCTTTATTGGTGGAGTACATTTTTTAACGGATAACTGTAAGCCTAAAGTGTCTGTTAATTTTAATATGTAATTATACGCTTGCTGTGCCTTGTCTAAACTGCTTTCGACTCCAACAAAATCATCTAAATAACATAAAACAAAAAACCCTTGTTTCCTCATTAAGTATACCACAGCTGACGTCGTCCTGGCACATGCCATGCTCGACATCCTACACCAAAAGGAGGTGCTGTGTCAAAATAATATTTTCCATCCACTTTAATTCCGAATAAAGGCACACTCAAGGGGCAGGTTCTTAATTGCCTGTATGCCCTTGCTATTGACCACATATAACATTTATTCCCCAATTTTGTCATTTCTTTAGCCAATGTCATTTTTGATCCAATAGTTGTTTAAGCAGGGAAAATTTCAGTCATAGACGACTGGTCTTCCTCATTCCACTGCTGGTCACTAGAAAGCCCGAGCCTACACTTTTACCGACCCAAGGGATTCTTAACCTCCCACACCACATTGACATGGTATGAGAGCAACCGGCCTTTGATGACGCTGTAAGTTATACACAGCGGTGGAAATCCAAATTGGCAGAGCTGGGGGCACGGGAAATCGAACAGCCGACCCTCAGATTAGGAGTCTGACCTAGAAAAAAGTCAGACACTCTAACCACTCGCCACAGAGAACGCCATTATAGTTGCTAAATTATAAGTATATCTTTTCCCTTGATAAAAACCTTTAACTATCCCTGCATTAACACTACCCCCTTTTGAAAACTAAGATCTACTATAATCCTACGTTCTTCCGTATTCTTTTTTGGTTGGCTCATAATAGGACTAATTTGTGCCCATGGAGAAAAAGGTAACTCATTAAAAGGACCCAACATTGATTTGTGTGATAATTCAGTAGAAACATACTTATTATTCCAAAACAAATCTTTCTCATCACATGTATGGTTAGAGCTTGATGCAGTAGGTATAAAATCACTGGTAAAATTGGCTGGCCACCCATATTCCAAATATTTTATTATCTCTATATCTTCATAGCCTATCAAGTATTCTTTCCATTTATCAATAATTAAACCAGAAGGAACTGAGATTCTTGCACCCAAATAATTTGGGAGTCCAGTACCCCTTACTTTTTGCATAAATATCTGCATAATTCAAAAACAAATGACAATTACCATTTAAATTCGGCCATTTTTCAAATATATGACTTCTATATTCTAACGGTGATTTTTCACAGAATTGCAATGTATTGACAATATCAGGACTTGTGTTGATATTATCAATATCTAGACAATTATTTCCAGCTACGTATTACTCCAACATCTGAACATTCTGTACTAATAATTAACGGTTCAACCACCAACTCTGACTCATGCTGGAGGACATCGTCTGCGCAAAATTCGCACAAAACCAAAGCCTGAAGGAGAAACTAATAAATGCTCCAGGAAACACATTCAGGGAATGCATAAAATGCCCATACTGGCACTCAGGTTGGAACCTGGACAGTGCCAATGAAGGTGAAATAGTAAAATAAGGATACAAAAATAAAATGGGGAACATCCTCCAAAAATTAAGGAAAGGGTGTGCAAGGAAGCAAATACAAATAAATAAATAAACGAGCAAAAACAAATATGTCATAAGAAAACAAGAAGTATGAAAAGAGAGCAGCACGGTATGGCATTGGCATGACGGATGGTATACAGTACAATGAGGAATATGCCAGTTACGTCAGTGTGAGGCTGTCAAAAAGCATCACGGAGGACTGGAAAGAGCACCAGGGCTCCAAAACATAAGTATCACAAACTTTTATAAATTTCACTAACTAAACCCTAAATCATAAGTATAATCAGGTACAACTAATACATGCTGTAATGTTCATGCCTTTCTCCATGCACACAGGTAAGAGTAAAAGTAGCGGAGGTATGCATGATTATCTATTAAAAGGGGCCATGTGTGCTGTATGCACCAGCACATACACCCCGAATCCATCAATCACTAAGCTAAAATAAAATCAAAACAAAATAAAAAACTCGCGAAATCAAGCAACCACCATCCTAAAAATATTATTTAAAGTAAGTAAAATAAATATGGTAGAAGAGATTGAATGTAAACTGGGAGGGGGCACACTCTTTGCCCACCGAAACTGCCAGAGCGCATCCAATAAAATAGACATAATAAAAATGCATCTTATAAAAGACGATCTAGATGTACTTACGTTATCAGGGACATGGTTCACTGACAAACACCAAAACAACACCCTCAATATAGATGGATATAGGCTTGTATGTAATGACAGACAACACATTAATGCAATAAACCAAACAAAGAAGGGTGGAGGTGTTGCCATTTACTGCAAAGCCACCAAACACCTAGACACTGAAAGGCTAAAACCAACAAATCTTTCAAATGAGCACATAGAACTACTACACTGCCTAATAAAAAACGAAAAACAAGCAGATGTAGCCATAGCGAGCCTCTATAGGCAAAGCATTTGACACAGTAGACCATAAAATACTACTGGAAAAACTAAAAACCATGGGCATAAAATCCAACACGATGGATTGGATAATATGCTACCTGAGCAACAGGCAACAGAAAACAAAAATAAACAATACAGTATCAGACAACCAACCTATCACATGTGGTGTACTCCAAGGGTCAGTTAGGGCTCTACTCTTTATAATCTATATAAACGATCTAGAAAAATGGTTGCAAACTGAATGCCTCCAACTATATTCAGATACGTAAATGGCACCACAGAAGAGGAGGTAATAACTAAACTAAATAAACTCCTACTAAAACTAGAAGAGTACTGGTGTGAGTCCAACAAAATAACCATCAATACAAGCAAATAAAAAACAGTACTCTTCTCGCATAAACAAATGCCAGAAAGAAAACTACACTGTAAGTTAGGAAACCAAACATTAGAAAATGTAGACCATTACAAATACCTAGGCCTTGAGTTGGACAGCCAACTAAACTACAACCTATGTATAAATAAAATTATCCAGAAAGTAAACCACAAACTGTTGCTATTTGCAAATCTAAGAGACTACATGACACAAGAAATGTCATTAAAAATCTTCAAGGGCATGGTGCTCCCCTATTTTGACTATAGAGATGTAAACTACATGGGTGCGAGAAAAGAACTACTAAATAAACTGCAAATACTGCAGAACAGAGCCCTAAAAATCTGTCTAAGAGTAGACAAGCTGCACCCCACCTATGACACACAAAAGAACCAAAGTGAAATTACTAGAAAATAGGAGAATAATTCATTTGAAAACATTAGCATATAGCTATAGTCAAAACAATAAACTCCTAACAAAACCACAAAGGGCCACTAGAGCAAATAATGCACCATGACTAAAGCACACCAGAAGTCAAATAAAAGCTCATGAGAGAAGCACGCCAAGGTGTGGAATGCCCAAACGGTAAAGGGACGACAAATTCCTGAGCTAAAAACTTACCAAAAATATCTGTGTAAAATAAGGCTCGGAAACCCCCACTAAGCTGCACAGCAAAGGGGCATGTGATATGTCACAGCCCACCAGCGGGACGCCCAATGGAAGGTAACCCTGCCAAAAGTAGCCAGATAACACATCACACAGCTATGTACAAGCCTATGATGTGTAAATAGGAGTAGGCTAGTCTAGTAATAAGAGTAGAACAAAATAAAATACATATATGACAAGAAAATCCAAAAAAACTAACATAGGCTACTAACCATACCAACCAATTATCTATCTGTTACTGAAATGCAGGCAATCAAATTACTTATCAGCAGCTACTGTGTGGTAAGATAACACCAACACTACAAATGGCCAGCATTGAAAACAAGCCTCGGTACCCAGGCTTATATGCTATGGACAGTATAAATACAGCCTCAATAAAAAAACTAATTTGTTAAACTATCGCTACAATTTAAATTACAAGAAGGCAATGTCATACCATCGGAATCGCCTAATATATCCTTAAATACAGATTTTGGAGGTAAATAACCGTCCAAGACAGAGAAACTACAGCCCCCGCCGGTGGTAGTGTAACCACAGTCAAGACAAGCTGCCTAGGAACACCAAGATCAGGATATTTTGCTCCATGGTAAAGTCTGTTCTTCTGTATGGTGCAGAGACTTGGAGAACAACGGTCATCACCATGAAGAAAATCCAGTCCTTTATCAACACCTGTCTCAGACGAATCCTAAGAGTACGCTGGCCAAACACCATCAGTAACCTGGAGCTATGGCAGCGAACAGGACAGCAGCCTGTTGAGGAGATCCTTCGGAGACGCTGGAGATGGGTTGGCCATACCCTTCGCAAGCCTGCATCCAACACCGCAAGACATGCCCTCTCCTGGAATCCACAGTGGAAAAGGAACAGAGGCAGGCCAAGAAACAGTTGGCGCCGTGACCTGGAGGCAGATGTGAAGAGGTCTGGCCATACATGGAGACAGCTGGAGAAGATGGCCCAGGACCGGGATAATTGGAGAGCCCTTGTTCGTGGCCTGTGCCCAAAGTTGTTTTTTTATCCCAATAGCAACCGCGACGATGGAACCCAGTCAGCCCGGTAACCGTCCCGAGAGGTGTCTGTTGGAATTGATGATTTAAATCTACCTGTAACTGATTTACTCCCTTCTTGTTCAACTGACCCGTATTATCAAGCTTGCAACTCTTACTAGTATACCATCGAAAGCAATTATTAGCTGTAAACCTCCCTATTTCATCCAGAATACTAAATTCCTGACTCAATACTTGTAAATTTGAGCCGGTGACACCACTCATCGGATTATAAGGGTACTCACGTTTCCTCTGAAACCCGTTAGATGCCGTATGCGGTCTTTTTGTAATATTTACCAAATTATCAATAACAAAAGTCTCTGGGGGACCTGAACGGATGCAAGTGACTAGCTGTGAATCACACCCCTTATTGTTAATAGGACATGCATTCAAATTATATGACGACCTACCAGAAGCGAAACAGATTTCAGTAGATTTAAGTCAGAACAATACACCGCAAAAACACCTCCACTGACATGGGCCGCGTTCAGGGTCCGTTGTGGCGGTTTCAGCGTATTCCCGTGCTCAGACGTGTACCTCGCTTCTGCGCATGCGTCAGAATCTAAAAACCATGGCCGTAATCGATTAACACTACCCGGTGTGGCGGTCTCCGATGCCACAAGGCTGCCGTGCCAAATGGCGCTTCTGCGCATGCGTCAGAATCCAACAGCGTCGTCTGCGCATGCGTCAAGTCTCTAGTTTGGCCGTAATCGATTAACACCATCCGAGCCACTCGGGCCACCCGAGTCGTCAGAATTTCAAATGCTATTCGATTATTCGACCCGAGTCTGTAGGATGTGCGCATGCGCCAAAAAGTGGCTCGGGTGACCAGAGTCGATTAATCGATTACGCCCAAATAGATCAGAAAACTGAAGCGCCAAGTGTCAACACACTACTGGGATGCAGTTTTGTGTGGAATTGTATGTTTCTTAGCTCAAAATGTTTAACTATGGCTAGTTTTGTCTTAGATATATTCATCAGATCATTATATTGCATGTGTGCATTTCACGCCGATGTGTCACTCGAATCCGCGCATGCGCAGAAGCGCCATTTGGCACGGCAGCCTTGTGGCATCGGAGACCGCCACACCGGGCGACTCGGGTCATCCCAGTCGTCAGAATTTCAAATAGAACACGCCGAGTGGAGTCGACAAATACACGTTCCGTGTGCAAAAAAAGAATAACTTAGATTAACTAAAAGGAAATATAGGTAAACTAGGCCATCATAAAATACTTTAAATCCTATTTTGCTGTAGTTTTATCGGTTATTTAAAAAAAAAAAAAAAAAATTGTTCACCCACAGTCCTCTGAGAGGGCCGGGGGAGGCTGGGTGGTTGGTGTAGTTTTATACCCCAGTAAGACCCTAGGCCATACAAGACCTGATTCCAG